>AWOL01S0004441.1:159652-175264 GCA_000715115.1 Nicotiana otophora
TTCTGGCTCGTACAGAGGCAGTTGCTTCTGACTCTGTCATTACAGGTATTGTTCCAGTCTGTCATAGAGATGCGTCGGTATTATTTGACCCAGGCCCTACGTATTCATATGTGTCCTCTTATTTTACCCCATATTTGGGCGTATCTCGGGATTCTTTGAGTTTCCCTATTTATGTGTCTACTCCTGTGGGAGATTCTCTTGTTGTGGACGGCGTGTATCGGTCGTGTTTGATTTTTCTTAGTGGTTTTGAGACCAGAGCCGATTTATTATTGCTCGGTATGGTAGACTTTGATGTTACTTTAGGCATGGACTTTTTGTCGCCCTATTATGCTATTCTTGAATGTCACGCTAAGACCATGACGCTGGATATGCCGGGCTTACCACAATTAGAGTGGAGAGGTACCTTAGAGTTTACTCCCAGCACAGTTATTTCATTTCTTAAAGCTCAACGAATGGTTGAGAAGGGATGTGACGCGTATCTAGCTTATGTGAGAGATGATAGTATTGATACCCCTACAGTGGATTCAGTTCCAGTAGTGAGGGACTTTCCAGATATATTTCCAGCTGATCTTCCGGGCATGCCGCCCGACGGAGATATTGATTTTGGCATTAAATTGTTGCCGGGCACTCAGCCCATCTCTATCCCTCTATATCGTATGGCTTCTCCTGAATTGAAGGAGTTGAAGGAGCAGTTACAGGAGTTGCTTGATAAGTGCTTCATTCGGCCCAATGTGTCACCTTGTGGTGCTCCTATCTTGTTTGTGAAGAAAAGGATGGTTATATGCGTATGTGTATTGATTATCGCCAGCTGAACAAAGTTACATTGAAGAACAGGTATCCATTACCTCGTATTGATGACTTATTTGATTAGTTATAGGGTGCCAGAATGTTCTCCAAGATTGACTTACGTTCAGGCTATCATCAGCTAAAGATTCGGGAGCTAGATATCCCGAAGACTGCTTTTAGGACCCGATATGGTCACTATAAGTTTCTTGTTATGTCTTTTGGGCTGACCAATGCTCCAGCAACCTTTATGCATTTGATGCATAGTGTATTCCGGCCTTATCTTGACTCCTTCGTCATTGTGTTTATTGACGACATTCTGGTTTACTCCCGAACTCGGGAGGATCATGAGCAACACCTGAGAACTGTGCTTCAGACTCTGAGAGAGAAGAGGTTATGTGCAAAATTTTTGAAGTGTAAGTTTTGGCTAGACTCAGTGGCATTCTTAGGTCATGTAGTATCGAGGGGGATTGAGGTAGATCTGAAGAAAGTGGAGGCAGTGCAAAGCTGGCCTAGACCGTCATCAACTACGGAGATCCGTTGTTTTCTTGGGTTGGCAGGGTATTACTGTCGTTTTATTGAGGGATTCTCATCTATTGCAGCACCTATGACCAGGCTGACCCGGAAGGGTGCTCCATTCAGGTGGACAGAGGAGTGTGAGGAGAGCTTTCATAAGCTCAAGACGGCTTTGACTACAACCCATTATTAATATTGCCTACAGGTTCGGGATCTTACACTGTATATTATGATGCGTCGCGGATTGATCTTGGCACGGTGTTGATGTAGGACGGTAGGGTGATTGCCTATGCGTCCAGACAACTAAAAGTGCATGAGAAGAACTATCATGTCCATGACTTTGAGTTAGCAGCAATTGTTCATGCCCTGAAGATTTGGCGGCACTATTTGTATGGTGTTCCTTGTAAGATTTACATGGATCATTGGAGTTTGCAGCATTTGTTTAAGCAAAAGGATCTTAACTTGCATCAGCGGAGGTGGTTGGAGCTACTTAAGGACTATGATATCACCATTTTGTACCACCCGGGGAAGGCCAATATGGTGGCTGATGCTTTGAGTCGGGGCGGAGAGTTTGGGGAGTTTAGCATACCTTCCAACAGCAGAGAGGCCCTTAGCATTGGATGTTCAGGCCTTAGCCATCCAGTTTGTGAGATTGGATATTTCTGAGCCGAGTCGAGTGTTGGCTTGTGTGGTCTTTCGGTCTTCTCTTTATGATCGCATCACGGAGCGTCAGTATGATGACCCCCGCTTGCTTGTCCTTAAGAATATGGTTCAGCATGATGATTCTAAGGAGGTCACTATTGGGGATGATGGCGTATTGAGGATGCAGGGCAGGCTATGTGTTGATTCTTCAGGAGGCTCATAGCTCGTAGTACTCTATTCATCCAGGTGTCATGAAGATGTATCAGGACTTGAGGCAGCATTACTGGTAGAGGAAGATGAAGAAGGACATAGTGGAGTTTGCGGCTCGGTACCTAAATTGCCAGCAGGTGAAGTATGAGCATCAGCGGCATGGTAGGTTGCTTCAGAAGTTAGAGATTCCGGAGTAGAAATGGGAGCCGATCACTATGGATTTCGTTGTTGGACTCCCACGGACTCAGCGGAGGTTTGATATAGTTTGGGTGATTATGGATAGGCTGAACAAGTCAGCTCATTTCATTCCTGTGATGACTACTTATTCTTCTGAGCAGCTGGCTCACATTTACATCCGCGAGATTGTTAGGCTTCATGGCGTACCGGTATCTATCATCTCTGACCAGGGTACGCAGTTTACATCGCAGTTCTGGAGGGCTGTACAGCATGAGTTGGGTACTCGAGTGGAGCTGAGCATAACATTTCACCCTCAGACGGACGGACAGTCCGAGCACACTATCCAGATATTAGAGGATATGCTCTATGCGTGTGTGATGGAGTTTGGAGGGTCGTGGGATCAGTTCTTGCCACTTGCGGAGTTTGCCTACAACAATAGTTATCAGTCGAGCATCCTGATGGCACCGTATAGGGCTCTATATGGTAGGCGGTATCGGTACCCAGTAGGTTGCTTCGAGCCGGGCGAGGCCAAATTATTGGGTACAAACTTGGTCCGGGATGCCTTGAATAAGGTGAAGGTGATTCAGGATCGACTTCGCACAGCCCAGTCCAGACATAAGATTTATGCGGATCGGAGGGTTCACAATGTAGTATTCATGGTTGGAGAGCGGGTCTTGCTTCGGGTATTGCCTATAAAGGACGTTATGAGGTTCGGGAAGAAGGTCAAGCTGAGCCCAAGGTACATTGGTCTTTTTGAGGTGTTGAGGCGTGTTGGGGAGGTTGCTTATGAGATTACCTTGCCTCCTGGCCTTGCAGGGGTTCATCCAGTATTCCAGGTTTCTATGCTCCTGAAGTATCACGGTGATCCGGCTCATGTATTGGATTTTAGCTCAGTCCAGTTGGACAAGGATCTATCTTATGTTGAGGAGCTAGTGGGTATTTTGGCCAGGAAGTTCAGAAAGCTAAGGTCAAAGAACATTGCTTCCGTGAAGGTGCAGTGGAGGGGTTAGTGTCGAGGAGGCGACTTGGGAGACCGAGCAGGATATGCACAGACATTATCCTCATCTTTTCACAGCTTCAGGTATGTCTCTATACTCGTTCGAGGATGAACGATTATTTTAAGAGGGGGAGGATGTGACGACCCGGCCAGTCGTCTTGAGAGTTATAGCCGATCCCCTATTAATTGTTTTTCCCGTATTCGTTTATGCTATTATGACTTGCCGGGAGGTTTCGTTTTGGCTTTTGGAGTGTTTTGGGACACTTAGTCCCTAAATGGAGGCTTAAGTCTTAGGGTTTGGACCGTAGTTGGAACTGTGTGAAGACGACTCCGGAATGGAGTTCCGTCGGTTCTGTTAGCTCCATTAGGTGATTTTGGACTTAGGGGCATGTCTGGATAGTGTTTTGGAGGTCTGTAGCTCATTTAGGCTTGAAATGGCAAAAGTCAAAGTTTTGGAGATTTTGACCGGTAGTGGATTTTTTGATATCGGGGTCGGATCCCAATTCCGGAAGTTGGAGTAGGTTCGTAGGGTTGTATATGACCTATGTGCAAAATGTGGGGTCAATCAGACGTGGTTTGGTTAGTTTCGCAATCGGTTGTCGGAGTTGGAAGTTTCAAGTTCTTTAAGTTTAAATTGGAAGGCGATTCATGATTTTAGCGTTGCTTGATGTGGTTTGAGGGATCGACTATGTTCGTATGGTATTTTAGGATTGGTTGGTATGTTTAGTTGAGATCCCGGGGGCCTCGGGTGAGTTTCGGGTGCTTACCAGATCAAAAGTTGGGTTTGTGTTATTTCTGAAGTCTTCAGGCATCTGGTGTTTTCGCAGCTGCGGCGGGGAGACCGCAGGTGCGGGATCGCACATGCGGAGAGTCAAGCGTAGAGGCAAAAAAATGGAGGAGTACCAGGGTTAGCAGGTACGAGGTGAATTCCGCATCTGCAATGCCCGCAAATGCGATAGAGCGATCGCAGGCATGGTGAATGACCGCAGAAGCGGACAGTGCTCCGCAGGCACGCACACGCAGGTGCGGCCCCCTTTCCGTAGATGCGGTCCCAGCCCTTTAATGATTTTTCGCACCTACGATGTTATTTTCGCAGGTGCGGTACTGCAGGTGTGGTTGAAGGCCCGCAGAAATGGGTTTACTGGCCGAAAAAGGACCAAATAGAGGGTTTTATCTCATTTTAATATTTGGGACGTTGAGAGCTCGAATTAAGGCGAAATATCGAGGGATTTTCAAAGGAAGCTTGTGGGTAACGATTCTTAATTCCTTTATGGTTATATTCCACTAATCTATGGTTGATTTCGTCATCTAATTAAGAAATTTGGGGAAAATAGGAAGAAGTTCTTCAACTAACATTTTGGGTTTTGATTGCGATTTTGACATCGAATTTGGAAACTTTTGGTATGAATGAACTCGTTAATGAATGGGTGTTCATATTTTGTGACTTTTATCTGATTACGAGACATGGGCCCGGGGAGAATTTTTGGAGAAATTTTCTAATTTCTTGCTTTAGATTTGATTTCATTAATTAGATTAATTTCTTATAGTTGTATTTATGGTATGTAATTGATTTTGGCTAGATTTGGGCCATTCGGAGCCGGATATTCGTGGGAAAGGCATTGTTACCGATTGATTGAGCTTGGTTCGAGGTAAGTGGCTTGCCTAACCTTCTGTGGGGGGAAATATCCTTAGGATTTGGTACTGATTTTACTATGTGAGCGTCGTGTACGCGAGGTGACGAGTGCGTACACGGGCTATTTGTTGAAAACCCTCATTTTCACTGAGAAATTCCCTGCTTCCACCTTAATTGAATATACTAGCATGCGTAGTTACCCTGTTAGCATAGGATAACATGTCTACATGCCTTATTTGCTTAATTGAACTCTTTGCAGCATGCCTATTGGATTCCTGCTTCTTTCGCGACTTGTACTTAGTCTAGACTATAGATTCTCTTGCTGTACTTGTCGTTTGTAATTGATTATGGTGTGTATTTACTTTGGGACTACGGGACGGTATCCCGAGAGATCCCCCTGCATATTTACTTTTGGGATTACGGAACGGTATCCCAGGAGATCCCCATACACATTTACTTTGAGACTACGAGGCGGTACCTCAGGAGTTCTCTCTGCATATTTACTTTTGGGACTACGAGACGGTATCTCGGAAGATCCCGTGTCGCTTAATTTCATGCACTGTTTTGTTATTTCGCTGTGCTTTCCTTTGTTGAACTTTAGTCTCTTATTATACTGCTTATTCTCCTATTTTTATTATTATATACCAGTGGGCCTGACCTGACCTCGTCACTACTCGACCGAGGTTAGGCTCGGCTCTTACTGGGTACCGCTGTGGTGTACTCACGCCCTTTCCTGCACATGTTTTTTGTGTGCAGATCTAGGTTCCTTTTACCGGCCTCGTCCTTAGTTGCAGTCGTTGCTGTTTCGGAGAACATCAAGGTACATCTGCCCACGCCCCCAGATCCTCGGAGTCCCCCTCTATCCCCCTATATTGATTCTTCTCTTATTTCTATAGACACTGATGTATAGAACAGTTAGAACTTCGTAGCAACTTGTGACTTACGGTGTTCCGGCTCTTGGGAGTGTCATGTATATTTCGAGAGTTGATTATTGTTAATGTCGAGCTGCATCTCAATTGCTTATTAAAATATCTATTACTGTTAGTTGTTAATTTTTATGTTTTTCAACTCATTGTCGCAAGTGTTAGGCTTACCTAGTCGTAGAGACTAGGTGCCGTCATGACGATTCACGGAAGGAGAATTTGGGTCGTGACACATACCCTCAGCTCCAAGATTAGAAGAGTTACTTACCTCGAACAAGCCGAATCCAATGTCGAGCAAGCTAAACAATGCTCCAGAAATTCCATTCTTCGCGTATCAACATCCGAACAGCTCGAATCTAGTCACAATTAATTTGATTTAGTCAACACAAATTATAGGAATTTATTCCATATCAAATACTAATTTTTCAACAAAAATCTGAAATTACACTCAACAATTGCCCGTGAGGCCCACGTCTTGGAACACGGCAGAAGTTACAAAATCCGAAAGCCCATTCAACTACGAGTCTAACCATACCAATTTTACCAAAATCCGACTTCAACTCGACCCTCAAATCTTCAAATTAAACAGAGAGAGTTTTCCAAAGGTTTCAACTTAATTCACCCATTAAATGATTGATTCAAAGGCATAATTATGGAAATTAATCAAAACTGGATAAGAATCACTTACCCCAAACACCCATGTAAGAATCTCTCCAAAAATCGCCTTCTACCGAGCTCCCAATTCAATTTTGTGTTATGAACTCAAAACCACCATTTTGGGATTTTTAATTCTACCCAGATATGCCTTCATCGTGAACGCGGAAGGAGCCTCACGTTCGTGAAGCACAAACTCGAACGCGACACACCCCACACGAACGCGAACGCGACACATCCCACGTGAACGTGAAGGCCAAATGCACGGGATCCTCAGCTTGCCTTCTCTTCTTTGCGAACGCGAGCCTATCTTTGCAAACGCGAAACTTTAACACCATCTTTTCTTCGCGAACGCGAAACCCCCTCGCGAACGCGAAGGGAAAATCTTGCCTGCCTCAAATTCCCCTTCGCGAATGCGAGGGCCTACTCGCGAACGCGAAGAAGGAAACCAGAAAAACACACCAGCAGTCTTCAGCCAACATGCCAAGTCCAAAAATGATTCGTTAACCTCCCAAAACTCACTCGAGCCCCCCGGGACCTCAACCTAACATACCATCAAGTCTCAAAACAACATACGAACTTAGCCGAACTCTCAAATAACCTCAAACAACGCTAAAACCATGAATTATACCCCAATTCAAGCCTAATGAACTTTAAAATTACAAATTTCTACAAACAACGCCGAAACCTATCAAATCACGTCTGATTGACCTCAAATGTTGCACACAAGTCATAAATGACATAACTGAGGTATTCCAATTTTCAGAATCGGATTCCGACCCTGATATCAAAAGGTCAATCCCCCAGTCAAACTTTCCAAAAATTCGACTTTCGCCATTTCAAGCCTAATTCCACTGCGGACCTCCAAATAATTTTCCGGACACGCTCCTAAGTCCAAAATCACCATACGGAGCTATTGGAATCATCAGAATTCAATTATGAGGTCGTTTACACATAAGTGAATATTCGGTCAAGTTTTCCAACTTATGTTTTTAATTATGAGACTAAGTGTCTCATTTCACTCTGAAATCCTTCCGGACCCGAACCAAGTAACTCGATAAGTCATAAATCAATGGTAAGGCATAAATTGAGTAGTAAATGCAGGAACGGGGCTGTAATGCTCAAAACGACTGGCTGGGTCATTACATCCACCCTGGTCAAATCTCAATTGCACCGCCCCAGACGGGCCAAACAACTGGTGCCACATTAGCACGACGACACCCCAAAGAGGTAACCCCACCTTAACGCAACCAAGAAAATTCCTACTCCATGCACACTACATCCTTTACGAATAACCACTCAATCGTTCCATGATTTCCATATACCCATAGAGTATAATACAACCCGTATCCAGAAATCCCCTTACTCGCGTCATCCTCAATCTCAACCCCTGCAGTCATAAATGATTCACCAGTATACCTCAATCTGATACCAATACAACATATAATCGTGTAATCAACTCGTCGATGGTAGACTCCACCACTTGGCTCAAAGCCATAGAACAAAACAGTCGATAACATCACGAAACCCATACTCTATTACTGCCAAAATCCCGCACTGAAATTCAACTAAATCCTTCATAAGCTCATGTAACACAAACCATATAATACCTCAAATCGTCTGTAAATCTCGCATTCATCCCCGTGATAGTCAGGTCTACTGTTACAACCGATCCAAACTCAAATCGCACAAATATACCCACTGGTAGAAAAGAAAGCTTCCACACAACATTATAAAAATCACACATCCGTAGATTACCTCGTAGGTTATAACCCACCTGCTTAGCCTCAAACTGACATCTCTTTCTACCCTTTCACAGCCACAACTACTAAGCAATCACTTAATCTCACTAAGTCTGATCTCGACAATAAGACATGAGAAACTATTTTGTTCCAGCATTAAGCAACAGAAAGGATCCTTCAATGCACTCATACTCGAGACTGTACGTCACATCAAGATAGAAATCAAACACCTCATAGTCCTTACTACATCTCAAATAAACTCTTCTCGTCACATTTGAACAATTTTAACACATCTCGCAGTCACATCATACTCACCACATAGTCATCCAATCACAAATTCCATTAATAGGGACACCAACGAACCTATAAGTCCCAAAAGCACGTGTTCACACAATCACAATCCTCGTGCTCATGCTACCGTCAAAACCCGGCCTCAAAGTCCTCCATACTGGCCCATCATTAGCACTCCAAAAATCACATATCGCACCTCAACCATGGAATCACAAGCCGACAGTGTACAACCGATACCGAGCGCTCACATGCGCATACGAATGCGTGGAAAGAATACAAAGAGTTACGCTTCAAGCCGAATCAATGTCGCACGATAAGGAAAGAAAGATGGGAAGTATATCCTAAATGTCTTGTAGCCTCTCGGAGATAGGTATGGATGTCATCATACCGATCCACAAGACTCTACTAGACACGTGCTCATGACTTGTAAAACCTATGAACCTAGAGCTCTGATACCAATTTATCATGACCCGAAATCCACCTAGTTGTGCTAACACCTAACCCAACCCGCCAGGTAAGCCAATTAACCACTAACCAATTCTAATAACAATTAATAAAGCAATTAAGTAAAGAAATATCTGAATCTGATATATTTCACAAGGACTGGTAGTACAAATCACGAGCTTCTAAGAATAGAGTTTACAAAGCTGAAATAAAGTAAATACATCATCTGTTTGAAGAGTACATAAATAGAGTTTTATAGATCTAAGGCTACCATGAACAAGAGGCAGTTACAACCGGAACGCAGGTACATCTTCAATTCTAGTTTCCATCGATCACAACAATGCCAGCAGTCAATATTTGCACGCAAGGTGCAGAAGTGTAGTATGAGTACAACCGACCCAATGTACTCAATAAGTAACAAACCTAACCTTAGGTTGAAAGTAGTGACGAGCTAGAACAAAGGTCGGGTCCAATACCAATATCCCACAAAAATTCATAATAGCATAGTACAAGTAATAAAAGGGTATCTCAGAAATAAAATGCTCAGCTTGTTCACAGTTCCAGAAAAATAGGCATGTTTTTCAAGTATTTCAGTGGAAACTCAAATCTTTTACCGAATTTTTCCAAAATATGAATAAGTTTGAAAACTGATTTTTCGTAAAAATCCTTTTAACAAATAGTAAGATGTTTCATTTTCAGATACCATGATGAAAGTACTTCTCTATGCCTACATGTCAAGATACATGTGAAATCATAAATATCCCCAAAACTGGGTAGCAGAAGGAAATGCACCTCTATGCATGTATCTCAGGTACGCATGCCAAATGCAATGCATCTTGATGGTAAGTTCATGTACTCACACTCTCAGAGTACTCAATCTCATTGTCTCGCATTCTCTCTCACTATTCTTAGCACACTCAATCACTCAGCGTTGTATAATACCTGTTGCGGCGTGTATCCCGATCCACATATATATAGTCGACTACGCTCATTAGGGGTGTGCAGACTCCAGAGGGGCTCCTTGAGCCCAAGCACTATATCGCTGCAGCGTGCAGCCCGATCCCATAAAATGTAATCAATATATCACTGCGGCGTGTAGCCCGATCCCATAATATATAGTTGTAATGACCCGGCCGGTCGTTTCGGGAGTTATAGCCTCGTTTCCCTTATTTCTTCTTCCTTTATGCTTTTAAGCTTTATTATGATATACCGGGTTAGTTGGTTCGGGTCCAGAGTGGTTTCATAGTGGAATGAGACACTTAGTCTCTAAAGTAGAAGCTTAAGTTGGAGAAAAAAAAGTCAACTAGATGTTGACCTATGTGTAAACGATCTCGGATTTGAATTCTGATGGTTCCGTTAGCTTCGTTAGGTTATTTTGGACTTAGGAGTGCGTCCGGAATGAGATTTGGAGGTCCGTAGTAGAATTAGGCTTGAATTGGTGAAAGTTAGAAATTTGGCAATTTTGGTTAGCAGTGGAAAATTTGATATCGAGGTCGGAATGGAATCTCATAAGTTGGAGTAGGTTCGTAGCGTCATTTGTGACGTGTGTGCAAAATTTGAGGTCATTCGGATGTGGTTTGGTTGGTTTCGGCATCGATTGTCGAATTTGGAAGTTTAGAAGTTCTTAGGCTTGAATCCGAGGGTAATATGTTGTTTTGATATTGTTTTGAGATATTCGAAGGTTCGACTAAGTTTGTATGGTGTTTTAGGATTGGTTGGTATATTTGGTTGAGGTCCCGGGGGCCTCGGGTGAGTTTCGGGTGAGTTTTGAGTGAGTCCGGGCATTTTCAGAACTAGGGTATGGTTCTGGTGCTTGGAATTTCGCGGACTGCGAC
This sequence comes from Nicotiana otophora, assembly GCA_000715115.1. Lineage (NCBI taxonomy): Eukaryota > Viridiplantae > Streptophyta > Magnoliopsida > Solanales > Solanaceae > Nicotiana > Nicotiana otophora. Next base: position 170,500 of record AWOL01S0004441.1, read on the forward strand.
AGAATTTCACAGACCGCAGCAGACTATCGCGGCCGCGCTTGGAAGTTCTGCAGATCCGCTGGTCCGACTTTGGAAGCCTATATCTTTTGATCTACAAAGAAGTTTGGGATGATTTAAAAACGAAAATTGTAGCCCTTCGTGTCTAATTTCCAGAAAGATAAGGAAGGCATCCTTTGGAGATCTGTAGAGAGAGTTATGGCCAAAATACTAAAGCCTGGCAGTGCAGCCCCAAGAATTTCATGGACCGCACCATTGTTTCGCGATCGTAGGACCCGGGGCGCGGCCGCGCTCAAAGTTTCATGGACCGCGAAGTGGGGAGATCAGAGGTGCACTATATAAACAGGGTTAGGTATTATTTCACATTTTGGACCTAGGGAGCTCGGTTTGTGACAACTTTTCGTGGGTTTTTCAAGCAATTCATCGGGGTAAGTGATTCTAACCCGAATTTTGTTAATATACATGAATATATCAATGATTTCCTCATCTGATTAGTACCTTGAGGTGGAATTTGGGGAAAATTGTAGAAACTTCATAAAATAATTTTTTGCGATTTGAATGTCGACTCGAGGTCGGATTTGAGTAAAACTAGTAAGGTTGGACTCGTGAGTGAATGGGCTTTCTAGTTTTATAAGTTTTGTCGGATTTCGAGACATGGGCCGGGGGTCGGGTTTGAGTCGATTTCAGGAGTTTTGTCTAATTTGATAGTTTGTCTTGTGGAATTCATTCCATTAGCGTATATTGATGGTATTGTACTGATTGTGATGGTATTGTACTGATTGTGAATAGATTCGGAGCATTTGGAGGCCAAGTCGAGAGGCAAGATCATTGCGAGGTAGAGATTTAACCGGTTTGAGGTAAGTAACGATCGTAAATCTAGTCCTGAGGGTATGAAACCCCGGATTTCGTATCATTCTACTATTTTGAGGTGACGCACATGCAAGATGATGGGCGTGGGGGCGTGCACTGTTGGGGATTGTGACTTGGTCCGTCTCGTAGCAACTGTAAAGTTGCATATTTTGTTGACACTATATGATACTTATATGTTTTATAAAGAGTTTCTGTAAATTGGGCTGAATGCCATATTTTGGGCCTTGTGCCAGTGCTGTGTGGACCCTTAGGGGCCTTTTCTTACTATCCTCTCACTGTTTTTTGATTGAAAATCTATACTCAGTCATGGTTATACTTGTTTACTGCATAACCTAGTTTTTATTACTCGGTTTTGATACATATAAATGTTGTTTTGGGTTGAATACCTTGTTTTCACTGAAATGCCCGAGTAGCTTGAGAGGTTTATGACTGAGTGAGGCCGAGGACCTGATTTGTGAGGATATTTATGGGATCGGGCTGCATGCCATATCTTGTTTGATATAGGTCGAGGGCCTGAGTGATTTATGCCACGATTTGGGTTGATATAGCGCTTAGGCTGAAGGAGCCCCTCCGGAGTCTGTACACACCCCCAGTGAGCGCAAGTACCTACTGAGTGCAAGTGCCGAGTGCTGAGTGCTGAGTAACTGGGAGGCATGAGTGATTGTGAGGTATGCCCGAGTGGCATGAGTGATTGTGAGGTATGCCCGAGTGGCATGAGTGATTGTGAGGTATGTCCGAGAGGCATGAGTGACTGTGAGGTTTGCCCGGGGGGCTGTATATGAGTGATGTTTTGCCCGAGGGGCTATTTATGATTTTTATCATTTTTGCTCACCTTTGTATTGAGTCTCTATTTGAAACTGTTGAAAAATATCTTTAAATGATTTTTTTTTACTGGAACTGGGTTTTAAACGAGATGATTTGATTCAAACACTGATTTTAAAGCATGTTGTATTTTTACCGAGATTTCATAATATGAACTTTATATGCTTTGTTGCTCGTCACTACTGCTCAGTCTTTATTTATTGTTGTTACTTACTAAGTTGGCGTACTCACGTTACTCCCTACACCTTGTGTGCAGATCCAGGTGTAGATGGACACGGTAGCGGCTGTTGACTATTCCGGTTGCAGATTTTCTCGGGGATAGCAAAGTAGATGTCTGGCGATCGTAGCCCTGCTCTTCTCCCTCCTATCTTCCTTTAGTTGTATTTAGCTATTTTTCAAACTATGGTAGTCTTGATACTTTCAGACAAATTGTAGATGCTCATGACTAGTGGTACCCCGATGTCGGGCTTTTCTTTTCCGCACTTTTGTTTTGATTTGAACTCCTTTACGAAGGTTTTTATGTTAAATAGCCTTAAGATTATCTGTGAAATAAAAATATTGGTTTGTTTTGGAAACGAGTCAGCTTTCCTAGTTCCACAATAGGCGCCATCACGACAGGGTTAGTTTGGATCGTGACAAGTTGGTATTAGAGCCTAGGTTACATAGGTCTCACGAGTCATGAGCAGGTTTAGTAGAATCTTGCGGATCGGTACGGAGACGTCTATACTTATCTTCGAGAGGCTACACAACCCTTAGAAAACTCCACATTCTATTATTTCATTCTCTCACAGATGGTGAGGACTCGTACTACCGGTCAGGAGGGCCAGCCACCAGTACCACCAGCTAGGGCCGCGAGAGGCCGTGGTAGGGGAAGAGGTGCAGCCCGCACCGCAGCTGGGGCAGTACCTGCAGATCTACCAGTTTCCCCAGATCAAGACTAGATTCTAGTTGTTGATGCACCAGCTCAGGCACCACCTATGCCTATTCTGATTCCAGGCCTTCAGGAGGCTCTAGCTCAGATTCTGACAGCGTGTACTGGCCTTGCTCAGGCGGTCTCTATCTCGACGGTTGCGGCCACTTCTCGGGTCGGGGGAGGCACAGGCACTCAGACTCCCGTCGCTCGTACACCCGAGCAGGTTGTTTAGGGACTCCAGACACCAGGAGAACCACCAGCCCAATCGGTTATAGCTGCACAGGATTATGTGGTTCCTGTTATGCCTGAGGATGATCAATGTAGGTTGGAGAGGTTTGGGAGACTCCAGCCGCCACCTTTCAGTGGCACAGAGAGAGAGGATGCTCATGACTTCTTGGACAGGTGTCAGAGGATACTCCGTAATGCTGGTATTCTGGAAGCGTTTGGGGTCTCATTCACTACTTTTCAGTTTTCTGGGGCTGCACTCAGATGGTGGGAGACTTACGAGAGGCGAAGGCCTGTTGGCGCAGCACCCTTACTTGGCAGCGGTTCTCTGTGGTCTTTTTGGAGAAGTTCGTGCCTCGTTCCGCATAGAGGAGCTGCGTAGACAGTTTGAGTGGCTTCGCAGGGTGATATGTCTGTGACGCAGTATGAGATGTAATTCTCAGAGTTGGCCCGTCATGCTATCTGCTTGGTTCCCACGGACAAGGAGAAGATCATGAGGTTTATTGACGGTCTCACTTTTCAGCTACAGTTGCTTATGACCAGAGAGAGGGTGTCTGGTGCTACCTTTGATGAGGTTGTTGACATTGCTCGGCAGATTGAGATGGTTCGTGGCCAAGAGAGGATTGAGAGGGAGGCCAAGAGACCTCGTGCTCAGGATGGATTTAGCGGTGCTACTTTTGGGGGTCAGTTCCAACACGGTAGAGGTCGTCATTTCAAACAGGCTCAGTTAGCTCATCTATTTCACCGTGGTGCATCATCTGGCCATGGTTCTCATAGTTCTCATCAGGGCCGCCCATCACTTAGTGCCCTTACAGCTCAGAGTTCATCCCGTGCTCCACCAGTTCAGGGCTCTTCCATGCCAGGTTCTTCTACCAGTTATCCCGGTGCTAGGGGTTCCCTTCAGTTCCCACCACCAGCATCAGGGAGTTGTTTTGAGTGTGGGGAGTTTGGGAATATGTGGAGGCAGTGTCCTCGTCGTCATGGAGGTCTATCTCATCAAAGGAGTCAGCCTTCGACATCAGCACCAGTTACTTCACCACCCACCCAGTCAGCTCGGGGTGGAGCTCGGTCAGCTAGGGGCCGCCCTAGAGGGGGAGGCAGATCAAGGTCTATCCAGGCTCGTTTCTATGCCCTCCCTTCCAGACCAGATGCTATTACTTCAGATGTTGTGATTTCAGGTATTGTCTCTATTTGTCACAGAGATGTCTCTGTCTTATTTGACCCTGGTTCCACGTATTCATATGTTTCCTTATATTTCGCCCAATTTCTGGATATGCCCTGTGAGTCTTTAGTTTCATCTAATTCATTTATCTACTCCTATGGGCGATACAATTATTGTGTACAGCGTATATCGATTATGTGTGGTGACTATTAGGGGTCTGGAGACCCAACTGGACCTTTTGCTGCTCAGTATGGTTGACTTTGATGTGATATTGGGTATGGATTGGTTATCTCCATGCCATGTTGTTCTAGATTGTCACGCTAAGACTGTGACATTGGCGATGCCGGGATTTACGAGGGTTGAGTAGGGCGGTTCTATAGATTATGTACCTAGTAGGGTGATTTCATATTTGAAGGCTCAGCGTATAGTTGAGAAGGGTTTTCTATCCTATTTGGCTTTTGTGAGGGATGTTAGTACAGAGACTCCTGCCATTGATTATGTTCCGGTGGTACGTGATTTTCCGGAGGTGTTTCCTGCAGACCTGCCGGGCATGCCGCCTGACAGGGATATTGACTTTGGTATTGATTTGGTGCCGGGCACTCAGCCCATTTCTATTCCACCATATCGTATGGCACCAGCGGAGTTGAAGGAATTGAAAGAACAGCTTCAGGAACTCCTCAATAAAGGGTTTATCCGGCCTAGTGTGTCACCTTGGGGTGCACCGGTTCTATTTGTGAAGAAGAAGGATGGTTCCATGAGAATGTGTATTGATTACA
>AWOL01S0004441.1:176985-224950 GCA_000715115.1 Nicotiana otophora
ATTGATGATTTATTCGACCAGCTTCAGGGAGCGAGGGTGTTCTCTAAGATTGATTTGAGGTCCGGTTATCATCAGCTAAAGATTCGGGATTCAGATATACTCAAAACAGCTTTCAGGACCCGATATGGCCATTATGAGTTCTTGGTGATGTCTTTTGGGTTGACCAATGCCCCAGCAGCATTCATGCATTTGATGAACAGTGTATTCCAGCCCTATTTGTACTCATTTGTTGATGTATTCATTGATGACATCCTGGTGTACTCTCGTAGCCAGGAGGAGCACACTCAACATTTGAAGATTGTATTACATAGATTGAGGAGGAGAAGCTTTATGCAAAGTTCACCAAGTGTGAGTTTTGGCTCAGTTCAGTAGCATTCTTGGGGCACGTGGTGTCCAGTGAGGGTATTCAGGTGGATCCGAAGAAGATAGAGGCGGTGCAGAGTTGGCCGAGACCATCCTCAGCCACGGAGATTAGGAGCTTTCTTGGTTTGGCGGGTTATTACCGTCGCTTTGTGGAGGGATTTTCATCTATTGCATTTCCCATGACCAAATTGACCCAAAAGGGTGCTCCATTCAGGTGGTCAGATGAATATGAGGAGAGCTTTCAGAAGCTCAAGACTTCCTTGACCACAGCTCCAGTGTTAGTTCTGCCATCAGCTTTAGGTTCTTATACCGTGTATTGTGATGCCTCGAGGGTAGGCACTGGTTGTGTTTTAATGTAGGAGGGTAGGGTGATTGCCTATGCCTCACGCTAGTTGAAGACCCATGATAAGAACTATCCTGTCCATGATCTTGAGTTAGCAGCCATTGTTCACGCCTTGAAGATTTGGCATCATTATTTGTATGGGGTTCATTGTAAGATCTATACTGATCACCAGAGTCTGCAGCTTCTGTTTAAGCAGAAGGATCTTAATTTGCATCAGCGGAGATGGTTGGAGCTTCTTAAGGACTATGATATCACTATTTTGTACCATCCGGGGAAGGCCAATGTGGTGGCCGATGCTTTGAGTCGTCGGGAGGAGAGTTTGGGGAGTCTAGCATATCTTCCTACAGCAGAGAGACCTTTGGCATTGGATGTTCAGGCCTTGGCGGTCCAGCTTGTGAGATTGGATATTTCAGAGCTGAGTCGGGTGTTGGCTTGCGTGGTATCCAGGTCTTCTCTTTTTGACCGTATCAGGGAGCGTCAGTATGATGACCCCCACTTGCTCGTTCTTCAGGACAGTGTTTGGAGAGGTGATGCTAGGGATGTGACTATTGGTGATGACGGCGTGTTGAGGATGTAGGGCCGGATATGTGTGCCTAATGTAGATGGGCTTCGGGAGTTGATTCTTGGGGAGGCCCATAGCTCGCGGTATTTCATCCATCCGGGTGCCGCGAAGATGTACTAGGATTTGAGACAGCACTATTGGTGGAGGCGAATGAAGAAGGATATAGTTGGGTTTGTAGCTTGGTGTCTCAACTATCAGCAAGTTAAGTATGAGCATCAGAGACTGGGTGGCTTGCTTCAGAGATTAGACATTCCGGAGTGGAAGTGGGAGAGGATCACCATGGACTTTGTAGTTGGGCTCCTACGGACTTCGAGGAAGTTCGATGCTATTTGGGTTATTGTGGATCAGTTGACCAAGTCCGCTCACTTCATTCCAATTGGTACTAGTTACACTTCAGAGTGGTTGGTTGAGATTTACATCCGAGAGATTGTTTGCATGCATGGTGTCCCAGTTTCCATCATTTCAGATAAGGGTACTCAGTTCATATCACAGTTTTGGAGGGCCGTGCAACGAGAGTTGGGTACTCAGGTTGAGTTGAGCACAGCTTTTCACCCTCAGACGGACGGGCAGTCCGAGCGCACTATTCATATATTGGAGGATATGTTGCGCTCTTGTGTCCTTGACCTTGGGGGTTCATGGGACCAGTTCTTGCCGCTCACGGAGTTTGCATATAACAACAGTTATCATTAGAGTATTCAGATGGCTCCGTACGAGGCTTTATATGGGAGGAGGTATAGATCTCCAGTTGGATGGTTTGAGCCGGGTGAGGCTAGGCTCTTGGGTACAGACTTGGTCCAGGATGTATTAGATAAGGTAAAATTAATTCAGAAGCGGCTTCGCACGACGCAGTATAGGCAGAAGAGCTACGCGGACAAGAAGGTCCGTGATGTATCTTTCATAGTAGGGGAGAAGGTTTTGCTGAAGGTATCACCTATGAAGGGTGTTATGAGGTCTGGGAAGAGAGGCAAGTTGCGCCCTCGGTTCATTGGGCCTTTTGAGGTGCTTCGGAGGATAGGAGATGTGGCTTATAAGCTTGCCTTTCCGTCCCATGTTTTGGATTTCAGCACGATTCAGTTGGAGGGTGATATGACTTATGAGGTGGAGCCGGTGGCTATTTTGGATCGGCAGGTTCGAAGGTTGAGGTCAAAGGACATAGCTTCAGTGAAGGTGCAGTGGAGAGGCAGCCTGTGGAGGAGGCCACCTGGGAGACCGAGCGGGAGATGCGAAGAAGATATTCATACCTATTCGAGACTCCAGGTATGTTTCTAGACCCGTTCGAGGACGAACGGTTGTTTAAGAAGGGGAGGATGTAACGACCCGGCCGGTCGTTTCAAGAGTTATAGCCCCATTTCCCCAATTTCTGCTTCCTTTATGCTTTTAAGATATATTATGATATACCAGGTTAGTTGGTTCGGGTCCGGAGTGGTTTCGGAGTGGAATGAGATACTTAGTCTCTAAAGTAGAAGCTTAAGGTGGAAATAAAAAGTCAACTGGATGTTGACCTATATGTAAATGATCTCGGATTTGAATTCAGATGGTTCTGTTAGCTCCATTAGGTGATTTTGGACATAGGAGAGCGTCCGGAATGTGATTTGGAGATCCGTAGTAGAATTAGGCTTGAATTGGCGAAAGTTGGAAATTTGGCGATTTTGGTCGGCAGTGAAAAATTTGATATCGGGGTCGGAATAGAATCTCGCAAGTTGGAGTAGGTTTGTAGTGTCATTTTGTGATGTATGTGCAAAATTTAAAGTCATTCGGACGTGGTTTGGTTGGTTTCGGCATCGGTTGTCAAATTTGGAAGTTTAGAAGTTCTTAGGCTTGAATCCGAGGGTAATTTGGTGTTTTGATGTTGTTTTGAGTGATTCAAAGGTTCGACTAAGTTCGTATGGTGTTTTAGGATTGGTTGAGGCCCCGGGGGCCTTAGGTGAGTTTCGGGTGCGTTTCGGGTGCGTTTCGGGTGAGTTTGGAGCGAGTCCGGGTATTTTGAGAACTCAGGTATGGTTCTGGTTCTTGGAATTTTGCGTACCGCGGCAGAATTTCGCGGCCGTGCTTGAAAGTTTTGCAGATTCGCCGGTCCAACTTCAGAAGCCTATATCGTTTGATCTACAAGGAATTTTGGAATGATTCAAACGAAAGTTATAGCCCTTCGTGTCTAGTTTACAGAAATATAAATAAGTCATCATTTGGACATCTGTAGAAAAAGTTATGGCCACGACATTAAAGTCTAGCAGTGCAGCCCCAAGAATTTCGCAGACCGCACCATTGTTTTGCGACCGCGGGACTCAGGGCACGACCGCGCTCAAAATTCCGCAGACCGTGAAGTGGGAGATCAGAGGTGCACTATATAAAGGGGGTTTAGTGTATTATTTCACATTTTGGACCTAGGGAGCTTGGTTTATGGCAATTATTCATGAGTTTTTCAATAAATTCATTGGGGTAAGTGATTCTAACCCGCATTTGGTTAATATACATGAATATATCAATGATTTCATCATCTGATTAGTACCTTGAGGTGGAAATTTGGGAAAATTGTAAAAACTTCATAAAATGAATTTTTGGGATTTGAATGTCGATTCGAAGTCGGATTTGAGTGAAACTAGTATGGTTGAACTCATGAGTGAATGGGCTTTCTAGTTTTATAAATTTTGTCGGATTTCAAGACGTGGGCCTGGGGGGTGGGTTTGAGCAAATTTTGGTCTAATTTAATAGTTTTTCTTGTGGAATTCATACCATTAGCGTATATTGATGTTATTGTACTGATTGTGAATAGATTCAGAGCATTTAGAGGCCGAGTCGAGAGGCAAGAGCATCGCGGGGTAGAGATTTGACCAATTTGAGGTAAGTAACGATCGTAAATCTAGTCCTGAGGGTATGAAACCCCAGATTTTGTATCATTCTACTATTTTGAGGTGACGCACATGCTAGGTGACGGGCGTGCGAGCGTGCACTGTTGGGAATTGTGACTTGGTCTGTCCCGTAACAACTGTAAAATTGCATATTTTATTGACACTATATGATACTTACATGTTTTATAAAGAGTTTCTATAAATTCGGCTGAATGCCATGTTTTGGGCCTTGTGTCAGTGCTGTGTGGACCCTTAGGGGCCTTTTCTTACAATCCTCTCACTGTTTTCGATTGAAAATCTATACTCAGTCATGGTTATACTTGTTTACTGCATAACCTAGTTTTTATTACTCGGTTTTGATGCATATAAATGTTGTTTTGGGTTGAATACCCTGTTTTCACTGAAATGCCTGAGTGACTTGAGAGGTTTATGACTGAGTGAGGCCGAGGACCTGATTGTGAGGATATTTATGGGATCGGACTACATGCCACATCATGTTTGATATAGGCCGAGGGCCTGAGTGATTTATGCCATGATTTGGGTTGATATAGCGTTTGGACTGAAGGAGCCCCTCCGGAGTCTGTACACACCCCCAGTGAGCGCAGGTACCTACTGAGTGCGAGTGTCGAGTGCCGAGTGCTGAGTAACTGGGAGGCATGAGTGATTGTGAGGTAGGCTCGAGTGGCATGAGTGATTGTGAGGTATGTCCGAGAGGCATGAGTGACTATGAGGTTTGCCCGAGGGGCTGTATATGAGTGATGTTTTTCCCAAGGGGCTGTTTATGATTTTTATCATTTTTGCTCACCTTTGTATTGAGCCTCTATTTGAAACTGTTGAAAAATATCTTTAAACGATTTTTTTTTACTGGAACTGGGTTTTAAAAGAGATGATTTGATTCAAACACTGATTTTAAAGCATGTTGTATTTTTACCGAGATTTCATGATATGAACTTTATATGCTTTGTTGCTCATCACTACTGCTCAGACTTTATTTATTGTTGTTACTTACTAAGTTGGCGTACTCACGTTACTCCCTACACCTTGTGTGCAGATCTAGGTGTAGATGGACACGATAGCGGCTGTTGACTATACCGGTTGCAGATTTTGCTCGGGGATAGCAAGGTAGCTGCCTGGCGATCGCATCCCTGCTCTTCTCCCTCCTATCTTCCTTTAGTTATATTTAGCTATTTTCCAGACTATGTTAGTCTTGATATTTTCAGACAAATTGTAGTAAATACTTATGACTAGTGACACCCCCATGTCGGGCTTTTCTTTTCCGCACTTTTATTTTGATTTGAACTCCTTTACGAAAATTTTTATGTTAAATAGCCTTGAGATTATCTGTGAAATAAAAATATTGGTTCATTTTGGAAACGAGTCGGCTTGCCTAGTTCCACGATAGGCGCTATCATGACAGGGTTAGTTTGAGTCGTGACAATAATCAATATAACATGTTGCGGCGTGCAGCCGGATCCCAAAATATATAATCAATATAACATGCTGCGGCGTGCAGCCCGATCCCAAAATATCACTCTCACTCAGGCTCTCGGCCTCACTCAGTCATCAATCTCTCCAGTCTCACTTACGAGCTCACAATGTCATAAAACTAGCCCGACAACAATGATATAATGTATTAATAAATAATAACTGAGACTAAGATATGGTATGAATGCATGGGCATGACTCAGTATGAAATATCAATGAAATAAGTGAGATGACAGTAAGAAACAACCACTATGGGTCCAAACATTGTCGGCATAATGCCTAAACATGATATCTAGCATAACTGACAGCGTCACTACTTTATCACATGGTGGAAACACGGATATCAACAAAGTAGGACGACTATACAGTGCCGTACAAGCAACAGAGTCCCAATTCACATGGTGCACACCCACATGCCGTTACCTAGCATGTGCGTCACCTCAATACCGTTCGCATAACACATATTACGGGGTTTCATACCCTCATCACTAAGTTTAGAAGAGTTACTTACCTCGAAAAAGCCAATACCAATGCCGAGCACGCCAAACGATGCTCCAAAGATGCCATCACGCACGTAGCGACCTTCGAACGGCTCAAAACTAGCCAAAATCAACTCAAATACATCAAATAAAGCCCAAGAAAACAATTCCAAATGATAAAGATCGAATCTTTAATCAAAACCCAAAATCGGCCAGAAATCACACCCGGGCTCGTGCCTCAACCCGACAAAACTCACAAAATCCGACAACCCATTCAATCACGAGTCCAACCATACTAGTTTCACTCAAATCCTACTCCAAATCAATGTTCAAAACTCAAAAATTCATATTATGAAACTTTAGGCCAAAACCCTCAATTTCCTCTTTGAAAATCATCAACCAAAAGCTAGAATCGAAGATAGATTCATGAAATATAACCAAAACCGAGTAGAGAAATTGCTTCAAGAATCGCCTCTATCCGAGCTCCATAGCTCCAAAAATGCAAAAATGTCCAAAACCTTCGAAATAGAGTACTATATACACTACCCAGACGTCTTCTTTCGCGAATGTGGGAAAACCATCGCGTTCGCGATGAACAAAATATCCCGCCACCAAAACACTCTACGCGTTCGTGATACACCCCATGTGAACGCGATGCCCACTGCTGCCAAGGCTTCGCGAACGTGACTCACCTTTCGCAATCGCATAGAAGAATGCTCCAACTCCTAGTTGCCAACCTCATCACTACGCGAACGCGATCCTCCATATGCGAACGCGAAGAAGACTTGCCCCAACTCTACGCGAACGCGGGACATACTTCGCGATCGCGAAGAACAATTTTCTGCTGCCATCGGAATATACTACGCGTTCGCGACAATTGCTACGCGAATGCGATGAAGGACTGAGACACCAGAAATCAGCAGAACACAATAGTGAAAACATGAAGGAAAAATGATCCGAAATCAATCTGAAACACGCCCGAGCCCCTCGGAACCCCGTCCTAACATACCATCAAATCCCATAACATAACACGGACCTACTCGAGGCCTCAAAACACACATAACAACATCAAAACGGCGAATCACACCTCAACTCGAAATCAGTGAACTTTGAAACTTCAAACTTCCACAACCGATGTCGAAACCTATCAAATCACGTCCGATTGACCTCAAAGTTTACACACAAGTCACATTTGATAAAAGGAAGCTATTCCAATTCTCGGAACCACAATCCGATCTCGATATCAAAACGTCCACTCTCGGTGAAACTTTTCAAAAATCCAACTTCCGCCATTTCAAGCCAAATTTCACTACGGACCTCCAAATCACAATCCGGACACGCTTCTAAGTCTAAAATTACCCAACGGACCTACCGGGACCATCAAAACTCCGTTCCGGGTTCACATTCGCAAAAAGTCAAACTTGGTCAACTCTCCCAATTTAAAGTTTCAACAATGAAATCCATTCTTCCAATTCGATTCCGAATAAACTGAAAATCAAAACCGACGATTCACATAAGTCATAATACATCATACGGAATTACTAATGCCCGTAAACTACCGAGCAAAGTGCAAATGCTCAAAACAACCGGTTGGGTCGTTACATCGATACTAACAGGGTATATAGTTGTATGAGGTCGTTCCAACAATTGCCTATAACTATAAAAACTATTACATAATACACATAATCTATGTCCATCAGCACAAAAAAATCCCAGCACTACAAATTATGTTCATATAAATAATTCCATAATAGAACTCACTTAAAAATGCAGCTAAAACAACAAAACAAATGTTCAAACTACCATATGATACCAATATGGCATATAACTATACCAACATGGTATACAGTTTTACTGGTTAATTTCCGGCAACTAAATGACTATACTACTATTACATAACACATATGCATAAAGAGAAAAATAAAAAATAGTGTACCACATATTAATATAATAAAGTATTTCAAGATATTGTACGATATTACTATTATTAAAAGAAAATCAAATAGTGTACCAATTAAATGCAGCTAATACAACCAAAAAATGATTCAACTAACATATGATAGTAATATAGTATATAGCTATACTAATAGGGTAAATAGTTATACGGGGTCGTTCCAACAACTGCATATAACTATAAAAACTATTACATAAAACACAAAATCTATGTCCATAGGTACAAAAAAATCCAACACAACAAAATATGATCATATAAATCATTTTAGAATAGAATTTACTTTAAAATATAGCTAAAACAATCAAACAATATTCCAACTACCATATGATACCAATATGACATATACTTATACCAATAGGGTATACAGTTCTACTAATTAATTCCAGAAAATTATATATGACTATACTACTATTACATAATACGCATGCATAAAGAGAAAAATCAAAAAATAGTGTACCACATATTAATATAATAATATATTTCAAGATATTGTCCTTTAATACTATTATATAAAATAAACGCATAAAGAAAAAATCAAAATGGTTACATAATACATATGCATAAAGGAAAATTAAAAAAATTTAAGATATTTTAATATTCTACTATTACTAAAGAAAAATCAAATAGTGTACCAATTAAATATAGCTAATACAACCAAAATCTGTTCCAACTAACATATGATACCAATATAGTATATAGATATACCATCAGGGTATACAGTTGTATGCAAAGAGTTTAAAAGATAATTTAATTCAATTATTAAACTGAAATAATATCAGTTGTTATATAATCTAATTAACTCAATTTTGTGCGTCATCGATTATACTAAAATTTAGATATGTTATAATAATATACTATATACCATTTTGAAATGCAAAATAAATTTATAAAAAATATTCAATGGACATGTACATCCTAGTATGAAATGAGAAAGATAGAAGAAAAACGTTTATTTATATTTGAGAAGACAATAAAAGAGAAAATAGGTTGGGGCGATTAATGAAGTTTCACGTGATCCGGGATTAGAAAGGAAAGGATTTTGAAAATAGGTAGTTGGATAAATACTTTAGATTGCATAGGTACACATTGTAAGATAAATTAGAGTAGACAGTAACGGGTAATTAAAATGAGGATACGCAACCTACCTTTGATGCACAAACTAATTACCCGTTTTTGCCCATTTAAAACTTATTTATAATTTCTACCTATTTGATCCAAATTTATTTCCCGGCTACCCATTCCTCTTTCTCCCTTGAATTTGTTTTACTCAACATACCAAATAGTGCATTTTTCCTTTTAATAAAACTCCCTAGCTTTCTCTTTGTGAAAAAATATGAAATCAATTCAATAATCCAATAAACTACATTCGCTCATGTTGCGGTACATATTTGCCTTCCATTTGAAGTACAGCATATTAAGACATCCAGCTTCATTTTTGCAAGCTTAATTAGTAGCTATTATAATTTGATAATTAAACAATTTGGTTTTTCTTTATTTTAAGTAGTACATACGATTACTTAATATATTAAAGTTCCCAGATCTAATTTTTGTATGTGTATGAAGACCCACCATTGTTGAGTTTGAAGCCCATGAATTTAAAATTTTATTTTGAACATTTATTGTTTGATTCGAAGTGGGTGCTATGAAATATTGCTTATAGTACCATCGAGTAAGCTTCACAGATCTAAATTTTTGTGTGTATTTGAATATCCACCATTGTTGGGCTTGAAGCTATTGAATTTAAAAATTTTATTTTGAAGATTTCTTATTTAATCCAAAGTAGGTGTTATTAAATATTGCTTATAGTACCTTCTGGAAGTTTATACTAAAATTTGATCGCATTTGGAGCTGATTTGAGGTGATTGAGATCAAAGTTTTTTGCTGAAAATCGAAGAACACAATTACCCAACAGTATACCGCTACGGTATATAATATATTGTAGGAGTATATAGATACACTGCAATAATATACGGTTACAGTATATAATATACTGTAACTGTATACTATAATAATATGCAATATACTATAGAAATATAATGTAACAGTATACAATATACCACAATAGTATAATGTTGAATGAAGAACACATGATATTATTTTGATATATTGTATAGTATTTTAGTATATAATATATAATTTAACAGTATATAATTTACTGATATTATTTCAGTTTAATAATAATTTCAGTTTAACAGTAAAAGATCTTTTTTAAACTCTTTATACCAGTATAGTATATAGATATACCAATAGGGTATATATATATATATATATATATTGTATATAAATATATTATATACAGTATATAAATATATTATATACAGTAAATTATATACTGCTAAATAATATATTATATATTATTTATTATATACAGTATATATATTATAAATTATATATTATTTAAGTTTAATAATTGAATTAATTTTTTTAAAAATCTTTGCGTACAACTATATACCCTGTTAATATATCTATATACTATACTGGTATTATATGTTAGTTGGAACCTTTTGTTGGTTGTATTAGCTATATTTAATTGGTACACTGTTTGATTTTGTTTAGTAATAGTAGAATAGTACAATATATTGAATTTTTTTAATTTTCCTTTATGCATATGTATTATGTAATCATTTTGATTTTTTCTTTATGCGTTTGTTTTATATAATAGTATTATAGGACAATATCTTGAAATATATTATTATATTAATATGTGGTACACTATTTTTTGATTTTTCTCTTTATTCATGTGTATTATGTAATAGTAGTATAGTCATATATAGTTGCCTGGAATTAATTAGTATAACTGTATACCCTATTGGTATAATTATATGTCATATTGGTATCATATGGTAGTTGAAATATATTTTGGTTTTTTTAGCTACAATTTTAAGTGAATTCTATTCTGAAATGATTTATATGATCATATTTTGTTGTGTTGGATTTGTTTGTACCTATAGACATAGATTTTGTGTATTATATAAGAGTTTTTATAGTTATATGCAGTTATTGGAACGACCCCGTATAAATATATACCCTATTAGTATAGCTATATACTATATTGGTATCATATGTTAGTTGAATCCTTTTTTGGTTGTATTAGCTGCATTTAATTGGTACACTATTTGATTTTTTTTTAATAGTAGTAATATAGTCCAATATCTTGAAATACTTTATTATATTAATATGTGGTACACTATTTTTGTATTTTTCTCTTTATGCACGTGTGTTATGTAATAGTAGCATAGTCATATAGTTGCCGAAAATTAACCAGTAAAACTGTATACCGTGTTGGTATAGTTATATACCATATTGGTATCATATGATAGTTTGAATATTGTTTTGGTTGTTTTAGCTGCATTTTTAAGTGAATTCTATTATGGAATTATTTATATGAACATGATTTGCAGTGCTGGGATTTTTTTATGCCAATGGACATAGATTATGTGTATTATATAATAATTTTTATAGTTATAGACAATTGTTGGAATGACCCCATACAACTATATACCATGTTAGTATAGAGCAAGTTGCTTTGCGAATATTTAGCTTGCAATGCGAGCATGTAATTTTCTCATACTCTTATTACATCCTTTAATGTTTTGGTACAGTAGTATAGTCGCAGATAGTTGTAGCAATATTCTAGAGCAATCATATACTCTATTGGTATACATGTATACCATATTGGTATCATATGGTATTAGAAGTCTTTTTTGCTACTTATAATTTTATTGCATTTTTCAATATTTTATTATCATTTCTATTCTAACTAGTATATATGAAGATTTGGTGGTTGTAGATTGTGTTTTCTTGCTCCATAACTGATTGTGTTACTGCTCATGGTAGAGTGTGTACTCATATTTGTAGTGTCACGACCCAAAATCCATCAGGGTCATGATGGCGCCGGACACCACTGTAAGGCAAGCCAACAATAATTACTTAATTGAGTTCTAATTTTATATTTTTTTGAAGTCATATTTTCCTTCAATTTAAATAGTAAAGAATAGGGATTTACAGAGTAAATAATAATACTTTTAACAAATTCAATACAGAACAACCCATAATTATCCCAAAATCCGATGTCACAAGTGCATGAGCATTAACTAGGAATATAAAATAAAATACAACAGTTGTCCAGAATACAAATTGGACAGGAAAAATGTAAATGCTTTGAAGAAGACTCTGCTGGCTGCTGGTCGACAAATGGAATGCATCTCACCTAGGTCCCCGCATGTATACACGCCTCTGCTCTCACATGGCCTCTAGACATATATGTACCTGAACAAAAATATGCAGGAAGTGTAGTATGAGTAGGTAAGCAACGTGTACCCAGTAAGTATCTAGCCTAACCCTAGTGAAGTAGTGACGAGGGGTCGACATCGATGTTATGGCGTGCAACCTGTTGCGGCATGCAATCCGATCCCACCGTACAATAACAATATCACAATATAAATATCCCCCCTTATTCCACCACCTCCCTTATTTCACCTATTGTGGCGTGCAACCCGATCCCCCGTACAATAATTTAAATCAACAACAGCAATTCAATAACTCAATTTACAAGAATTTCTACGACCAAGAGTATGAGTATAACGGCAACAAGGGAACCACGTAAAAATCAAAGGACTACAACAACCTATAAAAAAATAACAGGACATGTAAGACATGTAATAACTAAGCAGGCAATCACAACACTTTGGACATGTAGAAGATGTGCACATAGTCGTAGAAGAACTCAACAATTAAGAGGTAACAAGACAATAAGGAAGGCAATGACTTCAACCAAGGCATATAAGGGCCAAATAATGAGTAAGAGGTAAATAAATGCTAACCACATCATATAGAGAATGTAAGAGTAGTCTAACAACGAGATACCATATGTTATGACAATTCAATCAAAACCATGGAATGAGACTAGACAATCTAAACCGGTCAATACGACATAAGGTTGTGTACCCACTCGTCACCTTGCGTACACGGCTTTCACATAACAAGATAATACAATTAACTCAATTCCTAAGGGGTGGTTTCCCCCACAGAAAGTTAGACAAGACACTTACCTCAATTCGGCCAACTCAATACTCAATTTAGTTTTTTCTTTACCAATTCACCATTGCTCGGCTCAATCTAACTAAAGACGACTTAAATACATCAAGCAATACTAGAGAAAACAACTTCAATTAACAACGCTATGATCCTTACACAATTTGCAAAAAATCAACAAAAGTCAACTCTCCGGACCCGCACCTCGGAACCCAATAACATTTACAAAACCCGAACACCCATCCCGATACGAGTTCACCCATACAAAAATTATCAAGTTCTGATACCAATTCGTCCTTCAAATCATCATTTTACATTTTTGTAAAGATTTTACAATTTTTCCAAAATTTTCCTTTATATTCTCATAAATTTGATGTTACATCTAAGATATAATCACAAAATATAATTGAAAATTGATTAGAGGCACTTACCCAATGATTTGATATGAAAATCTTCTCTCATAATTGCCCACTCTCGGACCTAGGGTTCAAAATATGATAAAATAAAGCTAAGTCCCGAAATGGGAGTCTTAATACCAGCCTCCGGATAGCAATTGCGACAAAAGCGAAGGCTGACCAGCTCTGCCATGGTCGCAAATACGACACAAGACTCGCAAATGCGAGCTCAGAGTTTTTGCAAAATTGACAGTTTGTGTCACAAATGCAAAGCTACGTAATCGCAAATGCGATGAAATAGTACACAATTGCGAACTCCCTTGCCCCAGACCATCGTCTCAAAAGCGAGAATAATCTCTTAAATGCGGACACCGCAAATGAGATGAAAATCTCGCAAATGCGAGAACAGAGACACCAGCACAGCTGAACATTCTTCCAACACTCTGAAACGCGTACGAAACTCATCCGAGCCCTCGGGGCTTTATGCCAAACATCCACACAACTCTGAAATCATAACATGAACTCGCTTGCGCGATCGGAACACTAAAATAACCTCTAGAACCATGAATCGGATGCCAAAATACAGGAAAATCCCCATGAACTTCAAGAACTTCTAGAATCACAACCAAGCATCCGAACCATATCAAATCAACTCCAAATGACACTAAATTTTGCAGGCAAGTCCCAAATGAAATAACAGAGCTTTTCCAACTCTCAGATTCTCATTTCGACCCCAATATCACCAAAATCAACTCTCGGTCAAACCTCTCAATTTTCCAAAACTTCAACTTTTCAATTTTCGCTAAAATGCTTCAAATTACCCTATGGACCTCCAAATCCAAATCCGGAGGCATGCCTAAGTCCAAAATCACCACCCGAGTCTATCGGAACTATCGAAACTACAATCCGAGGTCTAATACTAAAAAGTCAAACCTTGGTCAATTCTTTAAACTTCGAGCTTCTCAAATGAGAGTCACTCCTAAAAATTATTTCCGAAGTTCTCAAAATCCCGAACCAATGATGCACGCAAGTCATAATACACTGTGTGAAGCTACTCGTGACCTCAAACTGCGGAGCCGGACGCAATTGCTCAAAATGATCAGTCGTGTCGTTACATCCTCCCCAACTTAAACATACGTTCGTCCTCGAACTTGCCAGGAGTCATTCCAAAGCCATCAAACCACTGCATAAGCTCACCATACATACACCCGGGGGTGACTCCCCATCACCCAAACCTATGTAGGACTAACAACGCAACTTAATTGAAGATTTCACTTCATCCTTAGTCCATAACCTTAGAGCAGAACCCAACCTTCAACATCTGAAACTCATCATAGAACCCGAATCTCGCATCATCACACTGTATAAACCTGAACAAGCCGAATCGAGCCATAATTCCATCCCAGGGTACAATCACATGACGTTCCACACAACTCAAATGCTCGTAGAAATAACTTCTGACCATCATAGTTGCCCAAATAACATTCTGGATGTCGGCAACACACTTCACATTGAATAGAACCTTGTTTCGGACCTCCACAACGCTGCCCATGATAAAGAAGCATGCAAGAACTCATAGCCGCCCATGAAGTAAACAAGTCAAAAAGCTATCTCGTTTGTACACCAAGCAAGCAGCCCAAATGGCAACTCATCACTGAACCACACAGATTCTCACACAACACAGTTCGTACACCCAACCAGCAATAACTCAGTTATGAAGTACAAATAGAAGGAAAGCAAGGTATGAGGATTATCTAACAAGTACAAACAAAAGTATAGTTTCATTAAATCACCCCACAGAGGGAAAACAAAATACCAAATAAACACAAGGAAAGGGTATCCCACATAACATCTGCTGCAGCGTGCAGCCCGCTCCCAGATACTCATCAAGCCAAAGTGCTCGGGCTCACTGATCACATGAATACTGATATCAAGAACAGTATAGTGCACAAGTATAACTGTGGGAAAATGAATAGAATTAATAAAACATGGAAGAAAGCAAGCACAACTAAGGTGCAATGCACAAATCAGCACCACGAGGGCCATCTCGCCCACATCGCCATAAGGCCTAAACGGAATTACAACATGCATGGAGAATAATCATACAACCTCACAGCCCATCACAACATAAGAGAATAGCACATAACATAGGCCAGGGGCACAAATGATATCTATTCCGCCCGATAACATAACCGTGATATCAACTTCACAAGAGTACCCAAACCTGATCCGATATAAAGTACACATTCTCAATGAACTTTCAAATAGCCCCCAAACCAAATCTTAATCATTCCCAAATAGGTAAATATCCTCCAAAAAGTCCATAGCAACCTATCGATAATTTATACCATCAGTTATTCCATTCTCAACATTCCTTCACAATCCGTAAATAAGAAATAGTCTGCATATAAGGACATCCAGCCCCAAAACCTCATGAATACCAAAATTTTCATACCCGAACTCAACTACGCTACTCGAATGGTTGATACATCACTCACATCCCATCATCTTACTGAAGCATCCATATAGATTTTCTGGCCGCGTAACAAAACCTGAACCTCAAAAGCCTCAAAACCCAATAATCACCATGCCACTAGCCATGCACCCGCAAACCAAAACTCAAGGTTCCTTCCTAAAATGCATGCTCTTCACATATGATATCCAATAATGCCAACATTCTATTAACTTCTGATATTCATCCAGGAGAAAACCGTAATGTACAACATATTCCTTATGCCCATAGCAAACAGCCGACTCAAGCCGTGGCCGAAACTATCGAGAACTCTTCGAGACATGCCCGCACGCAACTAAGCCATCAGGACCGCATCTTCCAAACTCAACCGAGTCATACAAACCGTCCAACCCAAGAGTATTGCTATAAATGCCGCTAGAGAATTCCCTTTCAAAAAAAGACCAATTACTTCCATTGCTATGCTGACCCAACACTACAGAGCTGGCCCTTCGAATACTCCTCATCTTTCTTTGCGGTAACACTTCTCCCTGTCGATACATAATGATACCAACCAAAACCTAATGCAGAAAATCCTAGCACAAACCACGCAGCCCAGAAGCTCATAAACCATCGTATTTCCTCTTAAGCACCCCATAATGCTGCAACCAAGATACCCACACTGAATAGACCTCCTGTGAATCTGAAGTTGTTTCTCTGACCCCCCTTGATACTGAAATGTAGATCCATTAATGACGCAAAAATACCGTAAGCCCCAACATTATCCTATGCAAGATCTCAGGTCTTAATCATATATAAATTTCGGGGAAACTTCCAATACCATATATATACACATCTCAGGCCAACACTGGTATAACACATGACTCTGCAATCTACATGCTGCTAGTGGACTCCCCCACTTGGCGCGAAGCCATAGAAAACAACATTTGATGATCCGCAAAACTAACCTTCACAGCTCGTACAATACCAATTACAAGGTATTCCAAGTCATCTACTAAGCGCACGTCCATTCTCGTGACAGTCAAACTCGCTTCCTTCGATTCCTTGAAGGATAACATGTACCTTTCACTGAGTAGCAATCTCATACAAACCACATAGTCTCCAATACCACCAACTATCCTCAATCAACATCCACCTCGTGATCCCACAATGATATCGACGACTAGTCAACCAATTAAACCTTCCCAAGCCCATACTCATCAACTAGATGTCGGGACCCGCTGCACCTCCATGTGAACAACTGAATAGTACTTCAATACCTCTGCATCTTCAGTCTGGACGACACGTTGAGACAATGTTTGCGCATCCCTGCCCCCCTCATAGCCCATTTGCAGCATCACGAACCGCTGGCATATAGCTGATACCGAGAGTGCAATACCATACACGAGGGAGTGCAAAGGAACGTAAAGTATATGCTTCGAGATGAATCAATGTCTCACGACAAGGAATGAAAGAAGTGGAATTTTCTAATAGTTTTTGCAGCCTCTCGAAGATAAGTACAAACGTCTCCATACCGATCCACAAGACTCTACTAAACCAGCTTATGACTCGTAGCACCTATGAACCTAGAGCTCTGATACCAACTTGTCACGACCCAAAATACCTCTGAAGGAGTCGTGATGGCACCTATTCTCTAAAACTAGGTAAGCCTAACATTAACAGAAATAACGACAATATTTACTAACATCGAACAATTTTGAAATAGAAATCTCTGTACAATTTACAATCCCAAAACCTGTAGTACAAGTCATAAGCCTTTCTAGGAGTAGTTATACATAATAAATATATCAATGTCCCGGAACAAAAGGAAAAAATAGAAATAAATACAATTAAAAGGTGACTTTGGAGCCTGCGAACGCCCGACAGGTGTACTTTGAAGTCTTCAACCACACCAAGCATAAGTCTCTAAACCAACTCGATCCGAAGTACCTGGTTCTGCACAAAATGATGTGCATAAGTGTAGCATGAGTACACCACGGTGGTACCTAGTAAGTATCAAGCCTAACCTCGGTAGAGTAGTGACTAGGCCAGGTCAAGACACCTACCGAACATATAAACTTGAGCAAGATATGAAATAAAGCTAACAAGATAGGGATATCGAAATAATGCCAATAGCAGGAAGAAATCAAATTACAAACAGTAGTGAGGATAAGGGGAAAACACGAATGGCAACGAGAAATAACCAAGTAATTAAACGACAACATAGTTGGGATACAGATAAGTGTAAATATGCTCAAGTAGGAAAACGATGTCAACTCGACCAATCAAATCGTTTCTAATATACGATTCCAACAATCCCAATTCTCGTAAGCTTATACTATAAATCACAACTTCCAAACCTTTAACACACCTGGCACCTTGTGCCCACTTCTTGCCATCTCACTTTGCACGGCAAAATGCACGTGCTATTCGGTACATAATATCCGTATCAAATGCTAATTAAGATGTTCAAGAGATTCCGTTTATATAACATAAAGTAAATTTACAGTTTCTAGGCCAAATAGAAAATCAACGAGAAAGATGAGTTTATTTTAGAAATCATTTGAGTGAAGGAAAATAACGTTTTCAAATAAAATACAACATCGAATAAGCTATTGCATTTAATATAAAATTTATTAAATTAAAACATAATAACAATTCCTTTTTTTAAGTAGAATAACAACCTCAAACAGGTTAAGGAGATTAAGTTGAGAAATCAATTGAGGTAAAATGCAACAACTATTAGAAATAGTAAATACTGAAATATACGGCGAGTTCTAATTTATAAGTCACACAAGGTAACATGATATTAATTCGTTCATTTTAAATCACTATATTACTAACAACTCAGCGGGGCAGGAGGTAATGATTCAATGTAGTAAATTCACTTTGAAAATCTATTTGCCAGAATAATAGTATTAGGAAAAGAGCTCGGGAAATGACGGCAAGGCAATAAGTCAATGACAATCCACCCTTATTTTACCTGTTGCGGCGTGTAACCCGATCCCACCGTACAATATCAATATCATAACAATAAACATAATATGTTGCGGCGTGTAACCCGATCCCACCATATAATATCAATATCATAATTCACCCTTATTTCACCATAACAATCCACCCTTATTTCACCTATTGCGGCATGCAATCCGATCCCACCGTACAATAATAATATCACAATGTAAATATCCTCCCTTATTCTACCACCTCCCTTATTTCACCTGTTGCGGCGTGCAACCCGATCCCCCGTACAATAATTTAAATCAACAACAACAATTCAATAACTCAATTTACAAGAATTTCTACGACCAAGAGTATGAGTACACGGCAACAAATGAACCACGTAAAAATCAAAGGAATACAACAATATATACAAAATAACAGGTCATGTAAGGCACGTGATAACTAAGCAGGCAATCACAACACTTTGGATATGTAGAAGATGGGCACATAGTCATAGAAGAACTCAACAATTAAGAGGTAACAAGACAATAAGGAAGGCAATAACTTCAACCAAAGCATATAAGGGCCAAATAACGAGTAAGAGGTAAATAAATGCTAACCACATCATATAAAGCAAGTAAGAGTAGTCTAACAACGAGATACCACATGTTATGACAATTCAATCAAAACCATGGAAAGAGACTAGAAAATCTAAACCGATCAATACCACATATAAGTTGTGTACCCACTCGTCACCTTGCGTACACGGCTTTCTCATAACAAGAAAACACAATTAACTCTATTCCTGAGGGGTGGTTTCCCCAACACAAAGTTAGACAAGACACTTACCTCAATTCGTCCAACTCAATACTCAATTTAGATTTTCCTTTACCAATTCACCATTGCTCGGCTCAATCTAACCAAAGACGACTTAAATATACCAAACAATGCAAGAGAAAACAACTTCAATTAACAAAGCTATGATCCTTACACAATTTGCAAAAAGTTAACTCCACGGGCCCGCACGTTGAAACCCGGCAAAATTTACAAAACCCGAACATCCATCCCGATACGAGTTCAACCATAAAAAAATTCTCAAGTTCTGATACCAATTTGTCCTTCAAATCATCATTTTACATTTTTGAAAGATTTTGCAATTTTTCCCAAATTTTCCTTTAGATTCTCACAAATTTGATGTTAAATCTAAGATATAATCACAAAATATAATTGAAAATTGATTAGAGGAACTTACCCAATGATTTGATATGAAAATCTTCTCTCAGAATCGCCCACTCTAGGACCTAAGGTTCCAAATATGATAAAATGGAGCTAAGTCCCGAAATGGGAGTCTTAATCCCAGCCTCAGATGTCACATTTGCGACATCCGGATCACAATTGCGATGCTCGCAAATTCGACAAAAGCATCGCAAAAGCGAAGGCTAACCAGCTCTGCCAAGGTCGCAAATGTGACACAAGACTCGCAAATGCGAGCTCAGAGTTTTCGCAAAAGCGACAGTTTGTGTCGCAAAGGTGAAGTTGCCTAATCGCAGATGAGATGAAATAGTTCGCAATTGCGAACTCCCTTGCCCCAGCCTATCGTCGCAAAAGCAAGAATAATCTTGCAAATGCGAACATCGCAAATGCGATGAAAACCTCGCAAATGCGAGAACAGAGACACCAGCACAGCTGAACCTTCTTCCAACACTCCGAAACGGGTACGAAACCCATCCGAGCCCTCGGGGCTCTATACCAAACATCCACACTAGTCTGAAAACATAAAACGAACTCGCTTGCATGATCAGAACACCAAAACAACCCCTAGAACCACGAAATGGATGCCAAAACACATGAAAATCACCATGAACTTCAAGAACTTCTAGAATTGCAACCAAGCGTCCGAACCATATCAAATCAACTCCAAATGACATCAAATTTTGCAGGCAAGTCCAAAATGACATAACGGAGCTATTCCAACTCTCGGAATTGCATTCCGACCGTGATATCACCAAAGTCAACTCTCGGTCAAACCTCTCAGTCTTCCAAAACTTCAACTTTCCAATTTTTGCCAAAATGCTTCAAATTACCCTACGGACCTCCAAATCCAAATCCGGACACACACCTAAGTCCAACATCACCACCCGAGTCTATCGGAACCATCGAAACTCCAATCCGTGGTCTAATACGTAAAAGTCAAACCTTGGTCAATTCTTTAAACTTTGAGCTTCTCAAATGAGAGTCACTCCTAAAAATCCTTTCCGAACTTCTCAAAATCCCGAACCGATGATGCACACAAGTCATAATACACTGTGTGAAGTTACTCGTGACCTCAAACTGTCGAGCCGGATGCAATTGCTCAAAACGACCAGTCGGGTCGTTACACGAAACCACCCCGAGGCCCTCCGTAGCTTAACCAAATATACCAACACGTCCCAAAACACATTACGCACTTAGTCGAGGCCTCAAATTGTGCCAAGCAATATCGAAACTACGAATCACCCTTCAATTCAAACTTAATGAACTTTGAAATTATAAACTTCTACAATTGATGCCAAAACCTATCAAATCATGTTCGATCGACTTCATATTTTGCACACAAGTCATAATTGGCAATACAGACCTACTCCAACTTCCAGAATCGGAATCCGACCCCGATATCAAAAAGTCCACTCCCGGTCAAACTTCCCAAAAACCTTCAAATTCTAACTTTCGCCAAATGACCTCAAAATGACCTACGGACCTCCAAATCCATATCCGGACGCGCTCCTAATACTAAAATTACCATACAGAACTATTCCCAGACTCGAAATCCCAAACGGGCATCAATAACATTGAAATGCACTTCAACCCAAATTTAGGAAATTCTTCCAAAATGCCAACTTCCACAATAGGCATCGAAACGTTCCTGGGTCAACCAAAGACCCGATCCGGATATACTCCCAAGACCAAAATCATCATACGAACCTGTTGGAACCTTCAAATCTCGATTCCGAGGTTGTTTAGTCAAAAATCAAACCTTAGTCGATTCTTCCAACTTAAAACTTTCGAAATTAGAATTTCCTTCCCAAACTAACTCTGAATTTCCCGAAATTCAATTCTGACCATACGTGCAAGTCATAATACCTGAAGTGAAACTACTCAAGGCCTCAAACCACCGAACGACGTGCTAGAGCTCAAAATGACCAATCGGGTCGTTACATTCTCTCACACTTAAACATATGTTTGTCCGCGAACGTGCTAAGAACTGCTCTGGAGTTGTCTGAAATCACTGTTTAACACCTCCTGTACCTACCGGTGCTACCACAACCCAGCTGAGCACATTAGCTCGAGCAAACCTGAAAATCCTCCCTTTTATTTAGGCAAATAAGCCTTAGAGCCAAATTCCAACATCTGAAATTCCTCTACCAAGTCTGTTTTCAACATACGAATGTCATATTAATCACTACACGGTGCACCAATACATGTTCGCATACCTTCGCGAAATCTACACCATGCACCGCATAACTCACATGACCATAATAAAATCCCATGATAATAACAGTCGAAAACCCACGAATCAGATGCTTACAACACACCTCATGACTCATATAAGTCATGTTCCAACTCTTGCAATACCGCCACGACAGAGAAGATGTGTAGAACTCATAACCACCTGCCGAATCACAATTTATGGAGTCTCTTCTCTCGATAAGAATCATTACCTCATTATGGACTGAATAACAATATTTACTCTTTAATATGCTTCATATAAATCTAATCGCACTGATCCCAGGTCTAATAATCTCATCTCACCCAGTAGAAGCTGCTCATGCAGTAAGCTACCTCAAACACTGCCAAAAGTCTCATATGATGCCACAGTGTGCCAACAAGCTACAAACTCGAAGGTGATACATAAGGGAACGAACTCTGGAAAGATCTACTCAACCCACGTAACTAATTTAAACAACCGAAAAGATGTTATGAACCTTCCTCAGGAAACGAGAAGTAAAACACACAATGATAGATATGGAAAACTGTACTCAATATCACATTATTGCGGCGTGCAACCCGATCCACACATGATACCGTTGCAGCATGTAACCCGATCCAACCATGATACCCGTGGCGGCATGCCACCCGATCCAAACAACATATTCGTGGCGGCGTGCCACCCGATCCAAACAACATATCTGTGGTGGTATGCCACCCGATACAACCATTTACCCATGGCAGAGTGCCACCCAATCCACACATAATAATCTAAAGAAAACATATATCGAGTCGTAACGCTTATACTCACGAAATGCCCGAATATCAACCATAAGCATGCCAAATGCATAATACAAATCCTGGGGAGACTGGTAGCGTCACGCGCTATATAACTCAAGCATAACTAAGGTGAGATATATGATCTGCATCTCGAGAGCCATCCTGCTCACATAATACCACAAACTATACGGGACCTCAATACGAGTGCGAATAATTAAACCACCTCACAACCCACCTGGTATAATATAGATTACACGGAATAGCTGACGACAAAAATTACATCCAAGGCCCAAAGACCCTTTCAAAAACAATGCTATGCTGAGATGAGCACATCCGGCCTGATATAGAGCCCACATTCACATTTAGATCCATCCACGGACCTCAAACCGATTCTGATCATACCATGCTTGTCTAAATAGCCCCTCAAGGACCCACAATGACCTATTCACGACACATAAGAACAACCGTAAAATACAGAACAAACGTCCACATTCCACAACCAAATGAACCGAATGCCCTTCATCCATAAATTCTCAAATTAGTGATACTACCACAATCTCCATACTTGGATTTAAATCTTTAATCAATCCAGTGACTACATGTCACACTTATACAATCTTCCCGTGGGATATACTCCCACGACCTTCCGCACCAGGTAACAAGTCTGCACATTCATACCACCGGTCATACTAAGGCTTTAAAGAAAATAGGAAATTCGCAAATCAGTACACAAAGCCCCTTACACAGGACACCGATCTCAGGTGATGCTAAAGGCAATACTAGCTCACTCTAAACATTTGAATTCTTCCCTGCTCATCCGAGCTCTTGACATTCTTATCAATACCGAACCGCAACCTTGATCCTCAACTTCTAATTCCCATGCTACCCACTACACTTAATCATGCCAATTCGCAAGAGTTCAAGAATTTCATCATAGCTCCCGAACCACTAATAGGGTACACCCATTCTGAAAATTCCCCTATGAATCTGAAGTTATTTTCTCCTATTCCTCCAATGCTACATCGCAAACCGAAGACAACAAACATTCCAAGCCCCTTTTCATAATCTGCCGCAAAAGCTCGATACTCAGCCATACTACAGACTCGAAATCCTTAGGTACCGCACTTTAACTTTTGAATCCCCTAGGACTGTTATTGAGAGTCACCCACTCTGACTCGTCTCAAATACAATCAACTCCAAGGCCCTGCTAACACAGGTACACCCTCTCAAAGAAGCAACCAACTAAATTCCATTTCCTTGTACATCACATCCCCACGAACCATAAACTCTGAGTCTTCCCAAAACCTGAACATGAATCGATAAGGCAAATTACAGAACACATTCCTCAAATCATTTGCTCAAATTACCACTGATGTTCTCTTTCCTTAGTTATGATAACCCGCCAATACACCGATAACCAAAAACCGCTTAGGTTGATAACTACGCAATCCAATCATAGACGATGGGGCTCTCCTACTTGGCTTGAAGCTACCATTACATAGCTCTGGAACCTACCTAGATTCCTTATCCTCTGTTGACATGATCTTGTACAACCAACCCGCCAAATTCCTCGAAATCCTTATGTTAAACATTTCATGAACATTCTGAATCACTAGCCATATTCACATATTCGATCTCTTACTGGATAGCCAGTAAAATTCTTCGTAGAAGCTTCATCAACACCACACAACCGCTAACCTGCTCACAGGAGATATCCCACCTGTGGAAATTCCATGCTGACATCCTCCAACAACGCTGCACCGAGTACAATTACCATGAAACCAATAAACCATCTTGAGCCTTTGCTCATTCACCAGTTGTACAAGTCCATTCACTCCTCATGGACATCAACTAAAGGTGTGACAATACATTCCAATCCAAAGTCATGTTATATCCTGCTTCATATTAAGCAACTCCCTCCTGTCATATCCAATCTTCCTCAATATAGCAGCCAATATTTCAAATTAAGCTTGTAGACCTAGTCATTGTCCACCGTGAATCCAAAATCACTATAACTTCCCCCAAGGCGTATGGCTATCCTACCACAAAACCCATATGTTACTCTGCCACTCTCCCAATTTGGTCAAACCCTCCTCCTTTAAGCAATACTCGACTCCCGTTTTCTTACACTTGGCCTTCTAGAAGTTTAACCACCGCAAGACACCTCCCGCATGTGCTTCCTCATAAATGCCTAGTTGTGGCTGTAAATTAAATCCATCTCTGTAGCACTTTAAACCAATAGATCGCTACCACTCTAACCTTTTCCAAAGATCATCCTTCTCGAGCCATCAACACTAGGATTACCGATTCGATTCTGAACCACAGCACACTGCGACATCTGACAGCCGCTTCCCCGGACCATTCATAATACTCTGCCCCAAAGGCGATTTGAAGAAGGCCATAACACCAGAGAACTTAACACATTCAATCAAGGAAGATGACACCACATCTCGGATGAAGATTCCACTACACTCGAAAATACCAAGTCTCTTTACTCCATCAATCCAACCTGAACATTCTTAGTCTGATTTCCTTTCCCTCTGCTGGAAATAAAACACTGAACCTCTGAATCACGCATTGAGAAAAAACACCTTTCGATTCAGTCATTGCCTCGATGCATAGACAGGCACCCTACCATTACACAAACACGGTGCGATAACAATGCACGAATCGTCATAACAATTAATGTCAAATCTCAAAACCATAGGAAGTACTGATGCTGAGCTGAAACGACAGGACAACCTTCCGCAAGGCGACGGTAATAACCCAATCAAACACACGGGCAGAGACATCCTGCACCACCTCCGTAGTACCATAAAAATTCCTCGATTCCCAATCTTTAACAAGCGCTTCATGTCGCATAAGATTGAATAGGAAAGAAATAAAGGTACAAGCCTCAAAAGAATCAATTCGCACGATGAGGAATCAAAAAGGGAAGTGCTTCTAACAGCCTTGTAGCCTCTCGAAGATAAGTACAGACATTTCTGTACCGGTCGGCAAGACTCTACTAGACTCGCTCATGACTCGTAAGACCTAAGTGAACCTAGTGCTCTGATACTATGTTGTCACGACCCAAAATCCATAAGGGTCATGATGGTGCCGGACACCACTGTCAGGCAAGCCAACAATAATTACTTAATTGGGTTCTCATTTTATATTTTTTTGAAATCATATTTTCCTTCAATTTAAATAGTAAAGAATATGGATTTACAGAGTAAATAATAATACTTTTAACAAATTCAATACAGAACAACCCATAATCATCCCAAAATCTGGTGCCACAAGTGAATGAGCATTAACTAGGAATATAAAATAAAATACAACAGTTGTCCAGAATACAAATTGGATAGGAAAAATGTAAATGCTCTAAAGGAGACTCTGCTGGCTGCGGGTCGACAAATGGAATGCATCTCACCTAGGTCCCCGCATGTATACACGCCTCTGCTCTCACATGGCCTCTAGACATATATGTACCTGCACAAAAATGTACAACAAGTGTAGTATGAGTACGTAAACAATGTGTACCCATTAAGTATCTAGCTTAATCCCAGAGTGACGAGGGGTTGACATCGACACTCATTAGTGGTCCAACAACATAAGGTACAGTAATGAGGTAGCAAATATGAGGCAGAGTAAGTAAGTGAAATAGACAAATATAGATCACGTGGTACAAATCCACACTCTTTACGAGGAACTGAAGCTCTTCATTAGAAATTTCCTCCTTAACCGGAGCATATATATATATGTATAGTGAAACTCATCAAGTGGCTACCTTAATTCAAATCCGGAATTTACAAATACACTGGCTTCTTGCCAAATTTTACGCACGATTTTATGGGAATATTATATAGGAAATGCCGAGGCGTACGGCCCGATTCAACATAATAATTAATTGTGCATTGTCGAGGGTCGAACGGCCCGAACCATATGATAAATCAATTAACCTGCCGAGGCGAACGGCCCGCTCCCATGAGAGTGTGGTACATAAATCTTGCCGAGGCGAACGACCCAATCCCATAAGAAGTGAAATACAAATTTTTAGCCGAGATGAACGGCCCGATCCCATAAGAAGCGAAATACATAATTCTGCCGAGGTGAACGGCCCGATCCCATTAGAATAAGAAGCCTTGATGGGTCCTTGACCCCACTCACGAATAAACGTGTGAGTTATAATTTATTTAATGAAAATATTTCGATGAAACATATATATACCAGAGCCATGCCGTAAGAGGAGGAATATTATATGATGGCTAATCGTGAACCCGTGAAGTCTCTACAATAGCAAGCCTAGTCTCAAATAGAATGTAAATAGTACAGCTATAGCATGATGTGAACCTAAGTCTACCCGGACAATAACATGAATGTAGTTACGTACGGGCTCTCGTCACCCCGCGCGTACGTAGTCCCCACAATAAGTAGCACACATCAAACATATCACCTAGGGGTAATTTTCCCTTACGGAGTTAGACAGGAGACTTACCTCGCTCCGAAATTCCTTAACCGGCACCAAAGCCTCTCTAACACCTCAAACTGATGCCCATCGCTTCAAAACTATTCAATAAATGTGAAAATCCATAAATATATACTCTAATACTCATTATAATTCAATTTACAACAATTTCCATCTCTGCTCGAAAAGTCGATAAAAATCACCCTCGGGCCCACGTTCCCGGATTTTGAAAATTTTTGAATATAAACACTACCCATAGCATTACGAGCTCAAATATATATATTTTATTCTCAATTTCATTTCTACCAAAAATCCCACAATTTCTACTAATTTTCATGCTTAAATCCTTATACAAACCATGTATTTAACTTGCAATAGATGGGAATAACTTACCTTGGCATAGATGATGAAACTCCCCACTTGAAACTCTCCAAAATCGCCCAACCAAGTAAAAAATGGGAGAAAAAAGGGCCAAATCCCATTTTAAAGGAAACCTCACTGCCCAACTCGAATTCTCGCATCTGCAGTCACTTGACTGCTTCTGAAGTTCCGCAGGTGCGGCAATTATTCTGCTTCTGCGGAGATTCCCCCAGTCGCTACTTTCGCTTCTGCGCCTTCCCTTCCGTAGGTGCGATCTCGCTTCTGCGGAGAGATAACCGCATCTGCGGTCTCAGCAATGCCCAACTAAAATCGCACTTGCGCCCCTCATTGCCGCTTCTGCAGCTCCGCACCTGCGGCCAAAACCTTGCAGGTGTGGTTACACCAGATTCCAGCTGCCTCATCATTCCTTTAGTCCAAATATTGATCCGTTGACCACCCGAAACCACCCTGAGACCCTCCGGGCCTTAACTAAATATACCAACACTTCCCAAAACACATTATGAACTTAGTCGAGGCCTCAAATCATGCCAAACAACATCAAAACTACGAATCACCCTTCAATTCAAATTTAATGAACTTTGAAATTTCAAACTTCTACAATCGATGCCGAAACCTATCCAATCAGGTCCGATTGACCTCAAATTTTGCACACAAGTCATAATTGACATTACGGGCCTACTCCAACTTTCGAAATAGGAATCCGACCCCGATATCAAAAAGTCCACTCCCGGTTAAACTTCCCAAAAATCTTTAAATTCCAACTTTCGCCAAATGACCTCAAAATGACCTATGGACCTCCAAATCCACATCCGGACGCGCTCTTAATACAGAATCACTATACGGATCTATTCCCAGACTCCTAATAACATTGAAATGCACTTCAACCCAAATTTAGGAAATTATTCCAAAATGCCAACTTCCACAATAGGCGCCGAAATGTTCCCGGGTAATCCAAAAACCCGATCCGGATATACGCCCAATTCCAAAATCATCATACAAACCTGTTGGAACCTTCAAATACCGATTCCGAGGTCGTTTATTCAAAAATCAAACCTTAGTCGATTCTTCCAACTTAAAGCTTCTGAAATTAGAATTTGCTTCCCAAACTTACTCTAAACTTCCCGAAATTCAATTCTGACCATACGTGCAAGTCATAATACCTGAAGTGAAACTACTCAAGGCCTCAAACCGCTGAACGTCGTGCTAGAGCTCAAAATGACTGGTCGGGTCATTACATATAGGGAAGGAGATCAAGGTTTGCATGGAAATCACGTGTTGATTCTTAGAATCTGATTATGCAATTTATGGTTGTCACAACCCGAAATTCCCACCGTTGGGACCGTGATGCCGCCTAACATTCCACTTGCTAGGCAAGACAACATTAGAGAATTATTAAGCCAATCTTTATTAAATTCAGTAAATAATAACAAATAAGCTAAAATGGAATACAACGAGTGCAGAATAATATAAAAAATCTTCATTAATTACTACCACCTGGATCTGGAGTCACAACTCACGAGCTACTATGATTTACTACAAATAGAGTCTGAAAAGGGAAAAATACACTATTTTGGAGTAAGGAAACAGTACATGATAAAACTAGGAAGAGACTCCAGGGTCTGCGGACGCTAGCAGATCTACCTTGGGTCTCCTAACAGCAAATCCAAGCTGCTAAGCCTCACGATCAGCTAGGACTGGTACCAAAATCTGCACAAGAAGTGTAGAGTGCATTATCAGTACAACTGACCCCATGTACTGGTAAGTGTCGAGCCTAACCTCGACGAAGTAGTGACGAGGCTATGACAAGACACCCACATAATAAACCTGTGCAGATAACAATATATGTACAAAACAATAATAGTAACAGTTAAACATGTACTATTGGGGGGGGGGACGTGCTAAAGGGGCACAAGATATAGGAGATACAGCGAAAATGATAACCAGAACAATCAATATGCTTTTAACGAGTGAAAACAACTAAACACAATGAAGAAACTTGCACGGCATCACCCTTCGTGCTTTTACTCTCAGCCTCACAATACAAATCAATAGATACGGAACGGCATCACCTTCGTGCATTAACTCTCATAACATGGCACATCATCACCCTTCGTGCATTAACACTCACAATATGGCACGACATCACCCTTCGTGCATTAACACTCATAATATGGCACGACATCACCCTTCGTGCATTAACACTCTCCCTTACCATAATGCAATGAACAAATAACAACAGGGAGATAGAATAACAAGTACAAGCCTTACTTCAACATTTGGTTCCACAATATCAACCTCAACTTCGGAATCAATACTCAATTATCACCAGAAGATCCGTAAACATGATAAGAACGATCAATTTAACAATACTAGTCTAAACATGGATAACATTAACAAAGGAAGCTATAATTACAAGAAACCAAGCCCCACCCGCATACTTTAACCCGACTACAATGCATAAGTACTCGTCACCTCACATATACGTTGTTCCCCAACATTTAAACATGTAGCAAATAGACAAACAAGTTTTATTCCCTCAAGTCAAAGTTAGCCACGACACTTACCTCGCTCCAAAGGCCACTCAATGCTCAATTACTGCCTTTCCTCTAGAATCCACCTTCAAACCACTCGTATCTATCCACAAACGATTCAATAATATCAAATATTGCTAAAGCAATAAATTACAATGCATAAATTTAGATTCCCCAAACTTTCCCCAAAAGTCAAAAATTGACCCCGGAGCCGCTTGGTCAAAACCCGACGTTCGGACCAAAATCCATTCACCCCTGAGCCCGATTATATAATTTATTTTGAAATTCAACCTCAATTCGAAGTCTAAATTCCAATTATGCGAAAATCCCTAATTCTACCCAAACCCCCAATTTCCACCATGAAAATCCTAGATTTTTAGGTTGAAAACTCATGGAATGCAATGGGTAATTGAAATAAAGTAGGTTAGAATCACTTTCCAATAAATTGGGGAAGAAAATATTATGGGAGAATCGCCTCTAGGTCTTTTAGTTTTAAAAGTTTTGAAAAAATGGCAAAATCCCGTAATTGGGATTGTTTTATCACTGGGCGTCGGTGTTCATCGCGTTCGCGTGAACACTGACACATTCGCGGAGATCAGAGCCTTAATGGATTACGCGATCACGGGAGACTCAAAGCGTTCGCGAAGGTATAGCCCGCCTCACCTTCGCGTTCGCAAGACAGGGCTTGTGTTCGCATATAGTCACCCCTGATTTCCCTTCCCAGCCTGCATATTGCTACGCGTTCGCATGTGACTATTCGCGTTCGCGTAGAGAAATCCTCAATGCTCCGCGTTCGTGAAAGTAGTCTCGCGTTCGCGTAGGAGAAAAACCCACCCAACCCAGTTCAGACATCGCGTTCGCGAGAGTGCCTTCGCGAACGCGAAGAAGGAAACCAGAAGGCACCTGAAACTGCAGAAAAACCAAAATTTCTAAGTTTCTAAAACATCTGAAGCCTATCCGAAACTCACCCGAGCCCTCGGGGCTCCAAACCAAACATGCACACAAGTCCTAAAATATCATACGAACTCACACGCGCAACCAAAACACCAAAATAATGCCTAGAACTATGAATCAGCGACACCAAATCAAATGAATTTTCAAGAAAACTTTAAAACTTCTATTTTCACAACCGAACGTCCGAATCACGTCAAATCAACTTCGTTTCTCACCAAACTCGACAAATAATCCATAAATATTATAGTGGACCTGTACCGGTCTCCAGAACCAAAATACTGACCCGGTATCAACAAAACCAAATATCAGTCAATTCTTAAAAGCATTATACTTTAAAACTTTTAATTTTTTATCACAATTTCATATCTCGAGCTAGGGACCTCGAAATTCGATTCCGGGCATATGCCCAGGTCTCAAATTACGATACGGACCTACCGGGACCATTAAAATACGGATATGAGTCCGTTTACTCAAAACGTTGACCAAAGTCAACTCAAATGGTTTCCAAAGCAAAATTTCATATTTTTCACAGTTTTTAACATAAAAGCTTTCCGGAAACACGCCTGGATTGCGCACGCAACTCAGGGAGGGTAAAAATGAGATTTTTAAGGCTTCTGATCACAGAATTAGGTTTTAAAACATAAGATGACTTATCGGGTCATCACATTCTCCACCTCTAAAACAATCATTCGTCCTCGAACGGACATAAAAAAGTACCTGAGCTGGTGAAAAGGTGTGGATATCTACTCCGCATATCTAACTCGGACTCCCAAGTAGATGCCTCGACGGGCTGACCTCTCCACTGCACTCGAACTGAAGGATAACTCTTAGTCCTCAGTTGTCGAACCTGCCGTGCTAGAATAGCCACCGGCTCCTCCTCGTAAGTCAAATCCTTGTCCAACGGGACAGAGCTTAAATCTAACACATGGGACGGATCGCCGTGATACTTTCGAAGCATGGACACGTGGAACACCGGATGAACTACTGATGACCCTGGTGGTAACACAAGCCTGTAAGCCACCTCTCCCACTCTCTCCAGAATCTCAAAATGTTCGATATACCTAGGGCTCAACTTGCCCTTCTTTCCGAACCTAATTATACCCTTCATGGGTGATACCCGAAGAAACACTCTCTCCCCGACCATGAACGCAACATCACAAACTTTACGGTCGGCATAACTTTTCTGCCTGGATTGGGCTGTGCGAAGTCGATCCTGAATAATCTTGACCTTATCCAAGGCATCATGTACCAAATCTATACCCAACAACCAAGCCTCCCCCAGCTCGAACCACCCAACTGGCGACCAACACCACCTAACGTATAATGCCTCGTAGGGAGCCATCTGAATGCTCGACTGGTGGTTGTTGCTATAGGCGAACTCTGCATGGGGCAAGAAATGATCCCACGATCCTCCGAAGTCTATAACACATGCGCGGATCATATCCTCTAAGATCTGAATAGTGAGCTCGGGTTGTCCGTCCATCTGAGTATAAAACGTTGTGCACAACTCAACCCGCGTACCAAACTCACGTTGTACTGCCCTCCAGAAGCGTGAGGTGAACTGCGTACCTCGATCACAATTGATAGACACGGGCAAACCGTGAAGACGGACGATCTCGCGGATGTAAATCTCTGCCAACCACTCCGAAGAATAGGTAACTGCCACAGGAATAAAATGCGCTGACTTAGTCATCCTGTCCACAATGACCCAAACTGCGTCGAACTTCCTCTGAGTCTGTGGGAGTCCAACAATGAAATCCATAGTCATACGCTCCCACTTCCACTCAGGAATCTCTATCTGCTGAAGCAAACCACCGGGTCTCTGATGCTCATACTTTACTTGCTGACAATTTAGACACCGAGTTACATAAGCAACAATGTCTTTCTTCATCCTCCTCCACCAATAATGCTGCTGCAAGTCCTGATACATCTTGGCGGCTCCCAGATGAATAGAATACCGGGAACTGTGAGCCTTCTCAAAAATCAACTCACGAAGTCCATCCACATTAGGTACACAAACACGACCATGCATCCTCAAAACTCCGTCATTTTCGATGGTAACCTGCTTAGCGCTACCATGCCGCACTGTGTCCCTAAGGACTAACAAATGAGGGTCGTTATACTGCCGATCTCTGATACGCTCAAACAAATAAGACCGAGCGACTGTACAAGCTAGAACACGACTAGGCTCTAAAATATCCAACCTCACAAACTGGTTGGCTAAAGTCTGAACATCTAATGCAAGTGGCCTCTCACCGACTGGAATGAATGCAAGGTTGCCCATACTCGTTGCCTTTTTACTCAAGGCGTCGACCATCACATTGGCCTTCCCGGGATGATACAAGATTGTGATATCATAGTCTTTCAATAGCTCCAACCACCTCCTCTGCCTCAGATTGAGATCCTTTTGCTTGAATAAATACTGAAGGATCCAATGATCCATGAAGACCTCACACAACACGCCGTAAAGATAGTGCCTCCAAATTTTTAGCGCATGAACAATGGCTGCCAACTCTAAGTCATGGATAGGGTAATTCTTCTTATGAACTTTCAATTGCCGTGATGCATATGCAATCACCATGTTCTCTTTCATCAAAATCGCACTGAGTCCAACACGGGACACATCACAATATACCGTATAAGATCCTGAACCTGTGGGCAACACCAACACTGGTGCTATAGTCAAAGCAGTCTTGAGCTTCCGAATCTCGCCTCACACTCGTCTGACCATCTAAACGAGGCACCCTTCTGGGTCAACCTGGTCAATGAGGCTGCTATAGATGCAAACCCTGCCACAAATCGATGGTAATAGCCCTCCAAACCCAAGAAACTCCTGATCTTTGTAGCTGAAGTGGGTTTAGGCCAGTTCTGAACTGCCTCAATCTTCTTAGGATTTGCCTGAATGCCCTCTGCTAATACAACGTGCCCCAAGAAAGCGACTGAATCCAACCAAAACTCGCACTTTGAAAATTTAGCATATAACTGGTTGGCTCTCAAAGTCTGAAGTACAATCCTAAGATACTGCTCATACTCCTCTCGACCGCGGGAGTAGATCAAGATATCGTCAATAAACACGATCACAAAGGAGTCCAAATAAGGCTTGAACACTCGGTTCATCAAATCCATGAATGTTGTTGGGGCATTTGTCAACCCAAAGGACATCACCAAAAACTCATAATGCTTGTACTGAGTCTGAAAAGTTGTCTTAGGGACATCGGATGCCCTAATCCTCAACTGATGATAGCTAGATCTCAAATCAATCTTCGAAAACACCTGAGCACCCTGAAGCTGATCAAATAAGTCATCAATCCTCGGCAATGGATACTTGTTCTTGATGGCGACTTTGTTCAACTGCCGATAATCTATGCACATCCTCATTGATCCATCCTTCTTCTTCATGAACAACACAGGAGCACCCCAGGATAAGACACTAGGTCTAATGAAGCCCTTATCAAGAAAATCTTGCAATTGTTCCTTTAATTCTTTCAACTCTGGTGAGGCCATACGGTATTGCGGAATAGAGATGGGCTGAGTGCCCGGAGCCAAATCAATACAGAAATTAATATCCCTGTCGGAAGACATCCCCGACAGATCTACAGGAAACAGCTCTAGAAACTCGCAAACAACTGGTACTAAATCCATGGAAGGAACCTCCGCACTAGAATCGTGGACATAAGCCAAATAAGCTAGACACCCCTTCTCGACCATACGTCGAGCCTTCATATAAGAGATAACCTTGCTGGTAGAATGGCCCAGAGTCCCTCTCCACTCTAATCGAGGCAACCCCGGCAACGCTAAGGTCACCGTCTTGGCGTGACAGTCCAATATAGCGTAAGGTAATAGCCAATTCATACCCAAGATAACATCAAAATCGACCATATCGAGAAGTAGAAGATCTACACTAGTCTCAAGACTCCCAATGATGACCACACACGAATGATAAACACGATATACAACAATAGCATCTCCCACAGGTGTGGACACATACACAGGAGCACTCAAAGAATCATGAGGCACAACCAAATATGAAGCAAAATAGGATGACACGTAGGAATAAGTAGACCAGATCAAATAGAACTGAAGCATCTCTACTGCAAACTGAAACAGTACCTGTGATAACAGTGTCAGATGACTCAGCCTCAGGTCTGGCTGGAAAAGCATAACATCGGGGCTGGGGCCCACCACCCTAACTACGTCCCTGGGATGGCCTCTAGCTGGTTGGCCTCCACCTCTAACGGCCTGACCTCCACCTCTAACAGTCTGGCCTCTACCTCTGGCTGCCTAACCCATGCCTCTGGCTGGTTGAGTACGTAGTGCAGCATCTGGTGCTGAAACCATGGTACGAGAACCCTGATGCTGTGAGCTACCCGATGCCCGAGGGAAAAATCTAGTAATGTGCCTCAGATCACCACAAGTATAACATGACCTCGACTGATGTGACTGCTGACCCTGAAACTAACCTTGTCGACCTGAGTAACCACCCTGAAAACTCTGGAGCGGAGGTACACTAATAGGAGCTAGTGGTGCACTGTAGGCTAGCTGGTCGGAATAAGGCTATGAGGGCCACGACCACCTGAGGCACCGTGGGATGCCTGGAGTGCTGAATGAAATGGTCTGGGAGGATGGCCTCTACCAAAAGTACCCCTGCCTCCATATGAGGCATCGCCGAACCCCCCGGAATGACGTGGTCTCTTGTCAGACCCCTGACCTCCCTGAGCAAGAACCATCTCGACTCGCCTGGCGACATTGGCAGCCGCCTGAGAAAAAATGTCACTCCCAATCTCCTTATCCATCTACAATATGATAGGCTGAGAAAGTCCGTCAATAAACCTCCTCACCCTCTCTCTCTCGGTAGGAAGCAGAAGAAGAGCATGACAGGCCAAATCCACAAAATGGGTCTCGTATTGAGTAACAGTCATACTGCCCTGTTGGAGACGCTCGAACTAACGACGATGCTTCTCTATCAATGTGATAGGAAGAAATTTCTCTAGGAAGAGCTGAGAGAACTAGTCCCAAGTAAGAGCAGGCGACCCCGTTGGTCTGGTCAAAAAATAACCTCTCCACCATTTCTTGGTGGAACCAGTCATCTGAAATGCAGGAAAATCGACCTCATTGGTCTCCACTATACCCATATTCTGTAGCACCTTATGACAGCTGTCAAGATACTCCTGGGGATCCTCTGAAAGAGCACCACTAAAGTGAACTGGGAAGAGCTTGGTAAACCTGTCCAATCTCCATAAAGCCTCAGAAGGCATAGCTTACCCATCGTCGGCATGTGCCGCAACCACCGGCTGAACTACTCTGACTGGATGAGCTGCTAGAGTCTGATACCGGGGAGTTATCTACTACGGAGTGTGAGTAGCAGGAGTCTGTACTCCTCCTTCATCCTGAGAGACGGCTGGTGCCATGGGGAATGCGCCAGTCTGGGCCACACTCTCCATAATGCCCACCAAATGGACCAAAGCATCCTGAAGTACTTGGGTGGCAATGAACCCATCCAGAACCTGAGCTGGCCCGACCGAAATAGTCTGGGCTGGAACCTCCTCGTCAAACTCTACCTGAGGTTCCACTGATGGTGCTGCTGCTCGGGCTCTGGGCTGAGCCCTGCCCCTGCCTCGGCCTCGACCTCTGCCCCTCGTAGGAGCTGCCACTGGAGGCTCTAGCTACTCCTCCGCGAAAGATGCGGTACGTGTTCTCACCATCTGTGGAAGGACAAGAATAGAAGAGTTCAATAAGCAATGATAGAATAAAATCGTACGACAGAGAAGAATAGAAATGAAATTTCTTCCAAAACTTCATAGCCTATGGGAGATAAGTACATACGTCTCTGTACCGATCCCCTAGACTCTACTAAGCTCGCTCGTGAATTGTGAGAACTAGGAAACCTAGTGCTCTGATACAAACTTGTCACGACTCGGAATTTCCACCGTTGGGACCGTGATGGCGCCTAACATTCCACTTGCTAGGCAAGACAACTTTAGAGAATTATTAAGCCAATATTTATTCAATTCAGTAAATAATAACAAATAAGCTAAAATGGAATACAGCGAGTGCGAAATAATATAAAACAATCATCATTAATTACTACCACCCAGATCTGGAGTCACAACTCACGAGCTACTATGATTTACTACAAATAGAGCCTGAAAAGGGAAAAATACATTGTTTTGGAGTAAGGAAACAGTACATGATAAAACTAGGAAGAGACTCCAGGGTCTGCGGACGCCAACAGATCTACCTTGGGTCTCCTAACAGCAAATCCAAGCTGCTAAGCCTCACGATCAGCTAGGACTGGTACCAAAATCTGCACAAGAAGTGTAGAGTGCATTATCAGTACAACTGACCTCATGTACTGGTAAGTGTCGAGCCTAACCTCGACGAAGTAGTGACGAGGCTATGACAAGACACCTACATAATAAACCTGTGCAGATAACAGTATATGTACAAAAAAATAATAATAACAGCTAAACATGTACTATTGGGAGGAGGAAATGCTAAAGGGACACAGGATTTATGAGATACAGTGGAAATGATAACCATAACAGTCAACATGCTTTTAACCAGTGAAATTAACTAAACACAATGAAGAGAATTGCATGACATCACCCTTCGTGTTTTTACTCTCAGCCTCACAATATAAATTAATAGATACGGCACGACATCACCCTTCATGCATTAACTCTCATAACATGGCACGACATCACCCTTCGTGCATTAACACTCACAATATGGCACGGTATGACCCTTCATGTATTAATACTCACAATATGGCACAGCATCACCCTTCGTGCATTAACACTCTCCCTTACCATAATGCAATGAGCAAATAACAACAGGGAGATAGAATAACAAGTACAAGCCTTACTTCAATATTTGTTCCACAATATCAACCTCAACTTCAGAATCAATACTCAATTATCACCAGAACATCCGTAAACAAGATAAGAACGATCAATTTAACAATACTAGTTTAAACATAGATAACATGAACAAAGGAAGCTATAATTGCAAGAAACCAAGCCCCACTCGCATGCTTTAACCTGACTACAACGCATAAGTACTCGTCACCTCACATATACATTGTTCCCCAACATTTAAACATGTAGCAAATAGACAAACGAGTCCTATTCTCTCAAGTCAAGGTTAACCACGATACTTACCTCGCTCCAAAGGCCACTCAATGCTCAATTACCGCTTTTCCTCTAGAATCCACCTCCAAACCACTCGTATCTATCCACAAACGACTCAATAATAGCAAATATTGCTAAAGAAATCAATTACAATGCATAAATTTAGATTCCCCAAACTTTTTCCCAAAAAGTCAAAAATCGACCCCGGGCTCACTTGGTCAAAACCCGAGGTTCGGACCAAAATCCATTCACCCACTCACCTCCGAGCCCGATTATATAATTTATTTCGAAATCTGACCTCAATTCGAGGTCAGATTCCAATTATGCAAAAATCCCTAATTCTACCCAAACCCCCTAATTTTCACCATGAAAATCCTAGATTTTTAGGTTACAAACTCATGGAATGCAATGGGTAATTGAAAGAAAATAGGTTAGAATCACTCACTAACAAATCGGGGAAGAAACTCTTATGGGAGAATCGCCTCTAGGTCTTTTAGTTTTGAAATTTTTGAAAGAATGGCAAATTCCCATAATTGGGACTATCACTGGGCGTCAATGTTCATTGTGTTCGCGTGAACACTGACACGTTCGCGAAGACCAGAGCCTTAATGGCTTACGCGATCGCGGGAGCCTCAACGCGTTCACGAAGGTATAGCCTATCTCACCTTCGCGTTCGCGAGACAGGGCTCGCGTTCGCATATAGTCACCCCTGATTTCCCTTCCCAGCCTGCCTATTGCTACGCGTTCGCGTGTGTCTATTCGCGTTCGCATAGAGCAATCCCCTCAATGCTCCGTGTTCGCGACAATAGTCTCGCGTTCGCGTAGGAGAAAAACCCACCAAGCCTAGTTCACACATCGCGTTCGCGAGAGTGCCTTTGCGAACGCAAAGAAGGAAACCAGAAACTGCAGAAAAACCAGAATTTCTAAGTTTCTAAAACATCAAAAACCTATCCAAAACTCACCCAAGCCCTCACGGCTCCAAACCAAACATGCACACAAGTCCTAAAATATCATACGAACTCGCTCGCGCGACCAAAATACCAAAATAACACCTAGAACTACGAATTGGACACCAAATCAAATGCAATTTTCAAGAAAACTTTAAAAATTCTATTTTCACAACTGAACGTCCGAATCACGTCAAATCAACTCCGTTTCTCAACAAATTCGACAAACAAGCCATAAATATTATAGTGGACCTGTACCGGGCTCCGAAATTAAAATATAGATCCGGTATCAACAAAACCAAATATCAGTTAATTCTTAAAATTATTAAACTTTTAAACTTTTAATGTTTC
Organism: Nicotiana otophora; assembly: GCA_000715115.1. Classification (NCBI taxonomy): domain Eukaryota; kingdom Viridiplantae; phylum Streptophyta; class Magnoliopsida; order Solanales; family Solanaceae; genus Nicotiana; species Nicotiana otophora. The sequence goes on from AWOL01S0004441.1 coordinate 216,828, forward strand.
ATCAAAATTTCATATCTCAAGTTAGGGACCTCAAAATTTAATTTCGGGCATATGCCCAGGTTTCAAATTACGATACGGACCTACCAGGACCGTCAAAATACGGATCCGGATCTGTTTACTTAAAACGTTGATCAAAGTCAACTCAAATGATTTTCAAAGCAAAATTTCATATTTTTCACAATTTTTAATATAAAAGCTTTCCGAAAATACGTTTGGACTGCGCACGTAACTCGAGGAGGATAAAATGAGATTTTTAAGGCTCCGAATCACATAATTAATTTTTAAAATATAAGATGACCTATCAGGTCATCACAATGGTGCTCGGCAGCAGTCAGTGTGATATTTAGTGAATTAGATCAAGTGACAACTGATATTATTTTATTTTAATAATTGTTAAAAAATAAGAAAAAAGACAAAAGGTATATTATAATTGTTATATTAAAAAAAGGTGAACAAATACTATATCAGTTATTTTTTTATTGTATAAAAACATGAATAATAAAAAATAGTGAAAATAATAAATAAAATTAGTTTATGAAGAGAAAAAGAATATAAAAAAAATAAGTTAAATGAAATAAGAAAAGGAACAAGAAATAAAGATAAAAGAAAAAAGGAGTTAAATGGAATTAGAAAAGAAACAAGAAATAAAGAAAAAAATAAAAAGAAAAAAAATAAAGGAGTCAAAATTAGTGTGAAATAAGTTGTGGTAAAAATAACAATAATACGATTTGGGCAAAAATAAATGAATAGAAAAAGAGAAAAAAAGAAAAAAATAAGAAGAAAACGAGAAAAAAGAAAAGGAGAAAAAAAGGAAAAAAAGAAAAGAAGCATAGAAATAAAAAGAATCGGAGAAAAAAGAGGAAATTCCCCACAAAAACTACTATGGGTAGGAAATGTAATTAGTTTGATGGATAGAAAAATAAATAGGTAGGTAAGAGTAAATAGTTTTATTTTTATGGATAAATGTTTCATTTACCCATATATTTTTGAAGAATTAACCTATATTGTGCATCCACCCAACTACTTAAACTAAAGTAATCTATGATGCATAATATATAATGAAATGAACAAGATACCGGCATGACATAAGATACTAAAATGTGCTAGTCAATGAGTCTAAAAATAGAAAATTTATCAAATGGTTACTGTTTTAATGAAATGAACAAGATAACTTGATTTATCATTTCAGAGTATAAGATTTTATCGTTGGTTTTCTCAACCAATCATTTTTTTTCTTCTCAAATCCATGAAACTCTTGATCTTTCTCTTAATGGTTTCTGAGATAATTATTTCGTACACTACCTCTTTAGTCTTTTCATTTCACAGTCATTAACCTGTAAAACAGAATATACATGACAACAAACAGAGATCCAAAATTTAAAGTTAATAAATTTTTATAGTTATTTTAAATTAATATACAATAATAACTAGGTTCATAATCACATATTTATAACTACTTAATACTAATTAATTTTTGATATATACTCCATCTGTTTTCAATTTATGTGAATATATTTCCTTTTTAGTTCGTGTAAAAAAGAATGACTTTTTTCCTTATTTGGAAACAATTTACCTTTATGCAATGATTTATAACCACACAAAATATATATGCCTTATTTTACACCACAAGTTCAAAATTTTTTTTTTTTTCTTAAATTTCGTATCCTATCAAATAAGTTCACATAAATTGAAACGAATGGAAGTATTATGTATACATGGAATTTGAGCAAAAACCAATCCATCCCATTCAGCACAAACAATAAATTGTTGATTTGAAAGACAGGAACAGGTACAACGAGGCTACATGATCTAAGAAGAGCCTCCACTTGCGTAAAGCTTGAGCGGTTCAAAACTGTAGAATATTAAAAAATTATTGTGAACCCTTAACAATCATTAATTTTTAAAGTTTATATATACTGACAAAGGTAATAATTCTTAGTACAATATAGGTGTATTTTTTAACTTGTAAATGATCACTAAGGAACCTATCCTTTTTTCAATTATTACAACATCAATAACAACAAACCCAACTTAATTCCATACATGAGGTTTGTGAATGGTGGTGCGTAAGCATCCTTATTCCTATCCTATAAAGGCAGAGAAGTCGTTTATGATAGACCATCGGCTTTACGAATATAAAAAATAAAGTAACAAGCAATTGCAACAATAATGTAATATGGTAATGGAAGCGAATGACATAACAAGTAATAAAGAATCAGGAATAAGAGAATACAAGAATAGTACTAGAACTACTGGTAAATCAAGGAGAAACTCACTAACTATCTGTCAATCTACCACATTAATCCTCGATCTCCATATCTTTTTATCATAAGTCATGTCTTCGAATATTTTTTTCAATTATTTATAATCTCACTTATTATCTGATATATATATATAGAGAGAGAAATGAAAATTCATATACTCGATTTTAACTTATTTAATTTGAGATTGAGGGGTAATTGATATTGTTATCTCATTTTGTTATCGACAAATATTTAATATTTTAAGTTTCTTGATAATATAAACAAATTTGTATTGTGATTGAAGTTAAAATCATTTCTGACGGAAAAACCAATCAACCTTCAATATAAATTCGACAAAGAACGAATATAAAAATATCTCCTTCCGTCCCGGTTTTTATGAACCTATTTTTTTTTTAGTTCGTTCTAAAAAAGAAAGATACCTTTCTAAATTTAGAAACAATTTAACTTATATTTTTAATTTTAACCTTGAGAAGCTTTTATAACCACACAAACAGCAGAGTATCGTACAGTCATGGCAGCTAACAATAAAAAATTCAAACGGCTTTCGAAAAACAATTAAAGCTGCATCAAATCTTATCTTACTTATACTATTCTTTATCTTTACATCCACGAATTGCATCACTGAAAAAATCAGAGAGATTTTGGCATTACAGAAATGGCGGAAAACAGCAAAAAGCTGCATATTGCAGTATTTCCATGGCTAGCTTTTGGCCATATGATTCCATACTTAGAATTATCTAAACTCATTGCTCAAAAAGGTCACAAAATCTCTTTCATTTCAACCCCAAGAAACATTGATCGTCTCCCTAAACTTCCTCCAAATCTCGTCCCGTTTCTAAATTTCGTCAAATTTCTTATGCCCAAAATAGAAAAACTACCAAAAAATGCAGAAGCCACCATTGATGTTCCTTATGAACAAGTCAAATACCTCAAACTTGCTCAAGACGAACTTCAACAATCCATGGCTAAATTTCTAGAAGATTCAGCTCCCGATTTTATACTCTTCGATTTTACTTCTCACTGGGTTCCTTCCGTCGCTAAAAAATTTAATATTCCGACGGCTTATTTCAGCATATTTATCGCCGCGTTTCTGGGTTTTGCCGGACCCGTACCGGGTTTAAACAACGACTATGAAATTCGGAAGACGCCGGAGGAATACTGCGTTCCTCCGAAGTGGGTCCCGTTTGAGACCACAGTTTGTTGGAAATTGTTTGAAGTTTTAAGGATCTTTGACGCTTCCATGGAAGGAGATGAAGAGAATGTTCCTGATATATTTCGTCTGTATAAAACCCTAGAAGATTGTGATATTTTGGTTGTGAGAAGTTGTTCGGAATTTGAGCCGGAATGGTTGAAAGTTTTGGAAAATATTCACCGGAAACCGGTTTTTCCGGTAGGTCAACTTCCTACGACGTCGTATGAAGATGATAGTACAACAATCGATGCATGGAGAAGTATAAAGTTGTGGCTTGATATGCAAGAAAAGGGGAAAGTTGTTTACGTAGCGTTTGGTAGCGAGGCAAAACCGAGTCAAAATGAACTCACTGAGATTTCACTCGGTTTAGAGAAATCTGGATTACCGTTCTTTTGGGTTTTGAGGACTAAACGAGGAGAATCTGATGATGAACTGATTCGATTGCCTGAAGGATTTGAAGAAAGGACAAAGGAAAGGGGAATTGTGTGCACGAGTTGGGCACCACAACTCAAGATACTGAGTCATAACTCAGTGGGTGGATTTTTGACTCATTCGGGATGGAGTTCAGTGGTTGAGGCTATACAATTTGAGAAGCCATTGGTTTTGTTAACATTCTTGGCTGATCAAGGGATAAATGCAAGGCTCTTAGAGGAGAAGAAGATGGCGTATTCGGTGCCCAGAGATGACAGAGACGGGTCGTTCACTCGTGAGTTAGTGGCTGAGTCACTGAGTTTGGTACTCGTTGAAGAAGAGGGTAAGATTTACAGAGAGAAGGTTAAAGAGGTGAAAAATCTTTTTTGTGACAAGAGAAGACAAGATGGCTATGTGGAGAATTTGTTAAGTTATCTTCAACATTATAGAAAAGCCTAAAATATATGAAGTGGGAAGAAAAACTTGGTGTTGCAAATAATGTTAGCTTACAACAACAACAACCCAGTATAATCTCACTAGTGGGAACTGGGGAAGGTAGTGTGTATGCAGACCTTACCCCTACCCTGGGGTAGAAAGGCTGTTTCCAAATAACCCTCGCCATCATTCCCTCCAAGAACTCCCCACCTTGCTCTTGGGGTGACTCGAACTCACAACCTCTTGGTTGGAAGTGGAGGATGTTTACGAGAGCAACTCACAACCTAATGTTAGCTTCTACATATATTTTCTTTATGCGATCAATAAAATAAATATTTAACTTAGAAAGTGCAAATGCTGCTTTGATTTAGCTTTGTGGGGGTTTGATTTACGCCATAATGTAGAAATTGCTATTGAGAAATTATTACATGGTGAATAATAAGATAAAAATTATTATGCAATAAATAAGTAATATATAAAAATGTTATAGAGTGAATAATACATGGATTATATCATAATATATAATCATCTTAGCTGGACGGTCACCATCAGGCATACCTACAAGAGGTATATATATATATATAGGAAGAAATTAATAGTAGTAGTATTAATTTTTGTCTTCCTTTGACTTTTCAATCTACAAATCCTACGGCAATGATCAGAAGTGGGAGAAGGAGCGGATGTATAAGGTGGTTAATATCTCTTGCTTATCTAAGTAGTTGAGAAATTGAGTTTTAATTTGTAGCAACAAAATAATACTCTAGGTATGTACTATGTACACTGATATAACGACTTAAAATTTTATGTGTAACAACTCTTTGACTAATTTCTATAGTATAAGAAGACTAAATTTAGGTGTTGAAAAAAGTTTAAATATAAATTATGCCATTTTTGGATAGGATCATCTCAATATCACGAGGGACGAAGTTGCCGTGTCAAAAGAAAGAAAGAAAATCTGAGTTATAGAGAAAACAAGAAAAATAGCTGAGCTCCGATCCGTCGATATATTTCATTTGGTGCATAGAAGAAAAATCCAACTATCGGATATATATATGACATTAATTTCAATTGTAAATAATAGTAAAGCACAATACTTTGTTGAAGTTTGACCATGAAGTTATGGGTTTAATTTTCGAATTTTAAGTGAACTAATCCTTTCAAGTTGAAAATGGGGCACATGTGTATGTATTTAACATAAAGTTTTTCAAAACTTCCCACTCCGACCCATAAGTAATCAGTTTTCACAATTTTTTGTCCAAGTGATCAAGTTAATGTTGAAAAACAACTTGAACTAATTCCGCAATATTTTTTCTAATTTCAACTTTAACTTCTGATAAACTTTATTTCAACTTTAATTCAAATTAATTTTGTCCAAACACATACTTTTAATCTTCTACAAAAATTCAATGCCTCCACTCTAGAAGCTATAACTCGTGTTTCACATCGCAGGACGCTCTTGCATTAATGTAGCTGAACGGTCACTATTCAGATAGGGGAGCCGCAATGTCGGTTATGGGTTCGGCCGAACCCAATAGCTTTGGTTCAAATCATGTATTTGTCGTAAAACTTTTACTAAATATATACAAATTATTAATTTAGAACTCAATAACTTAAAAAGATTAAGATCCCGAATTCATAAGCTTGAAATTCTGGTTCCGCCTCTGATTATTAAGTATACCTACCAATAACCAATCAAAGATGATTATTTATTGGTGATTTCGCAAGATGGGCAATAGCCATTCAAAGATGATTATTTATTGGTGTTTTGACAAGAGGGGCCACAACAAACCAACCAGACCCGTGATGAAATGGTAAGTATTCCTTCATAAATTTTGTGTTCGAGACCTGGATATAAAATTATTTATTTTAGGAAATATTTTATCCCCTAATATGAAACTTTTCAACGTGAATTTGAATTTAATCGGATTTCAATATGAATATAGAACAATAGGTGAGAAAAAAAAGATGAGCAGCACCAAAAAGAAAAAAATAATTTTGATATTGTGTAGAAACAGTCCTCTTGCCTTTGAGACCGATTTTGACCGACTGAGAGAGGTCAACCCCAAACAAAATCATACCATTGAGATTCAAATTGATCTTGAAACCATTATTAAATTCACATAATCAAGAGTAACAGTAATTTAAAAATGAAAGGATAATGCCTGTGTTGGCTGCGAATCCCATACGTTCTTGACAATAATTTTTCTCCAGCACGACATGATGGGTACACTTTATTAGAAATAGTGTTGTTACTTGGAGGACGGGGCCACATTTGTATTTATTTGTATTGGGCTAAGCCCAATAGTTTTCTTATGAGTCTGTCGGGCAGTGGCACATGTAGTTTGATTGGAATACCAATTTTACCCTTGTATATATATAGAATTTAGGATACATATGTTTCTAAACATCAAATTATGATGGATGTCTACTCTTTCTCCATGATCTTCTCAAATGCTTAATAACATATTCAATGACATATTTTTATGCTTAATGACATATTTTTCTTCACTTTTCATGTCTATATAAAGGTCTTGTAATAGATAGGAAAATACACACATTTGAAGAAGAAAATCTCTTCCTTCTCTCTATCTCCATTTCTTGTTCATGTTTTACTAAATTACTTTTATTTCATAACAACATGTCTTGTTCATGTTTTACTAAGTTGCTTTTATTTTATAACATGTTATCAGCACGGTGCCCTAATCAATTGAGTTACTTACATCTACAAAATTGTCCTACATCATAAAAGGCATGTTCCTGTCGTGCCTAATATTCATCTTGAAGATATTTCTCATTTAGCAATTTCAAAGAATGGTATCAAATATAACTGAAGTAACAATAAGGTTGAGGAGACCAGTACACTGTGATAAGACATATAATGTTAATGCTAAGATACGTTTTCTAATCTTTTTAATTAATTTATTTTCTTATTCGTTTTTCTCATAGGTTCTTTATTAGTTATGAATGTTTCCAATGCTAAGTATTTTCTTCTTACAAATCCATCCATATTCTTAAGTGTTTTACTTTATAAAGAAAAATACTTAAATGTAAACTAATTACTACTCCATGTTTTACTTATTTTATTTTGTTGCATTATCAATATCCATTTCAATGAACGAGTTTCTAATATTTGTTGTAAGTTTGGTCTGATCTCTTTCATCTCGTATTCTGGTTATATAGATCTTATTATAAGAATCAGAAGTATATAATGATGCAGCCAAAAGTTATGTACTAAACCAAAGACCAAAAGAAGTACAAGAAATTGGGGAGCTACTACACCTTTTGCAAAGTCATTTGAGGAACTTTGGTTCCTTAGTTAAAAAAAAAAGCAAGAACCTTATGTAAAGTTTCCCTTAACTGAACGTTTTCCTATAAAATATATGCTTGACCATCATACGCCATTCTGACTTTTGAAAAGATAATGTGAGGTAAGTTTCTCTTAGGTAATCTTAATAGCACAACTAGCATACGTTATTGATAAATAAATATACGATCCAAATGGAAAAATATTTTGAATTAGCATTGGCCGATCAAAACTTTTAATTCTCGTATATTGAAAAACAAATTGAGTGAGTTTGTATCTCTGCAACCCAATTTTTCATTATTTGTACACGATATTCTTAGTACACTTCATTAAATAAATAAAAAAGGGTTTAGTTTCTTGTGACTTAAAAAATACATAACTACTCCTATTTTATAACTCATGTGGGAGGCAACAAGATGGTAGAGTCATTTCAGTATTGACTTTTTCATTAATATTAAAAATATTGTCAATGATTTTTTTCAATTAAAGGTTCTGTTATATCTCTTTGTTTTTCTAG
>AWOL01S0004442.1:6149-27509 GCA_000715115.1 Nicotiana otophora
TTGCACGCTGCAACAGAATTGATGGAACTGATAATTGATTATAACTGCTGCGTTGGCTTCAATTATTATAAATGAGTTACCTGGTTTATTTCTATTACTGTTGTTGTTACTAATATTGTGTACAGGTAATGTAAGTGACACGCCTTAGCCTCGTCACTACTTCGTCGAGGTTAGGCTCAGCACTTACCAGTACATGGGATCGGTTGTAATGATACTACACTCTGCACTTCTTGTGCAGATTTTGGAGTTGGTCCCAGCGGCGTACCATAGACTTGCTCGTATTTCAGCTATTCAGAGGAGACTTGAGGTATAGCTGCATGGCGTCCGCAGTTTTGAAGTCCCCGTCTATTTTACTTTAGCTGTGTGTTTATTTTCAGACAACTTTATTTTATTCAGACCTTTATTTGTATTATTCTTGAAGCTCGTGCACTTGTGACACCAATTCTGGGATGGTATTAAGACGCCGTTGTTTTTATAGATTATTTATTATATTTCAAACTTTGCTTCCGTATTTGTTTCTTTAATTATTAATAATTTAAAATTTTTTTAAAACCTGGTTAATATTATTCTAACATTGGCTTGCCTAGCAAGTGAAATGTTAGGCGCCATCACGGTCCGAAGTTGGAAATTTTGGGTCGTGACACGCAATATTTAATTAACGAGGCTTCCTATTATGGACTTAATTCGAAATATTCGAATTAATACTACCATAATAAATTATGAATTATTTCACTAAAAATTCGTAACTGAACTCCTCGGTTCAATTTCGAAATTCTTTCATTAAACCTTATTTAACTCTCCATGTTAAGATTCAGATACTAATCAAATAAATTAAATTACTGACAATTTAATTCATTGATTATTTTCTTTAGATTTTCGCTTAACTTATTTCATGTGACGGATACAAAATCCACCTGCAACGTTTACACATGAAAACTTATAAGCTTCCATAAAGGTGCATCATCAATCTCTAGACCGAGATATGGATTCCATTAACTAACTATTACTTTGCCAATGTACATTATTATTATCCAATTTACCAGGTATATTGACCCACGAAAGGATCTCGCCTTTTAATAATTCAAAACAATAATAATATACACAGATAATAATAATTATATCAAGATTAAAACTATAAGTACATTTAATGGCTAGCGAGTTTATTTTATTAAGTCAGTATAAAATACTTATTTCTACTTGGTCCGTTCAATACATACAAAATGTACTAGCACAAGAAGTCAGAATTAAACCATTCACATAATCAAGATAAATTATATTTAATCTTGTGCTATAATCATTCCTGATGGTTTGTCCAATTCCATCATTAGATTGTGAACATGATCTTTATACTTATAAGAACTGATGATTTAATCTTCCGTGTATAAGCTAAACTCTATACACTAAATCATCTATTATATAAGTAAATGACACAAACGAATATATGATCTATTTAAAACTTTATTAAAATTGAATAAACAATTATTCCATAATAATACTATATCCAAACCAAAATCCATGATTAATAGTATATATCCCAACAATATCATGGGGTGAAGCAAAGAAGAAAGGAAGTTGGGGTTAGAAGTTTTGTAAGAGTTTTTATCAGAAACTACAATCAATTTGATACATTCTTGCAATATGTGTGAATATAATTTTTTTCCCTTTATTTCTCTATGAAATCAACTAACTTAAGACAGATGGATGAAGAGGATTAAATGCTTATTAATCCCACGACTCCCATCCATCCTTCATTTGTTATAGAGAGATATATCACGTGAGATCAAGTGAGAAGAAAGAATGGGGAATATTCGGGTTTGTTATGTGTCAGACCATGTGGAGGGAAGAGGGAGGAGTGATGGGGGACCAGAACACGTGGTGGTTTTTCCGGCGAATAGCACGGCGGGTAGAGGCGTTTGGGTGGGTTGCGGCTGTTAGGGGTCTCTTTAGGGTTTAGAGAATGGAAAAAGTGTTTTTTTATGTGAGGTAAAGGGGAAGTTTGGGCTGTTGGATTAAATCAAATCAATGGCTAAGATTTAGAACAAAAGTGGGATGGGTCAATTGCGTTAAAAATTGGTTTGGGCTAAGAGAGATTGGGAAGAATGTGCCTTTGTCTTGCTGGGATACTAAATATTTGAATATAAGCTCTGAATTGGCCCAATTTCGGGCTATTCAACTCTTAGAAAACTGAAAATGCATTAACTAAAAACCCAAACCCTCTCCTAAAAATAATTTAAAGTACTTATAAAAATATAAGATCACTCTTAGTTAATTAGAAAAGACTACTAAAATAAAACTAAATATTAAAAGTGAAACTATTTTTGTGTTTTTAATTTTATGTTTAAAAATTAAAATATAAGACTAAAATTGTATAATAACTCAAGTAAATATTTTAAAAATATTAAAATACTAAAACTAACTTTAAAAATTATGCGGGTAAAAAATTACATGCTTACAACTGCCCCTCTTTGCTTGGAAACACGAAGTGTTTTCGAGCAAAGAACTAGGTAAGCAACGTAATTGGTTTTTGACCCGACACTTATTCAAAAGAAAATAAAGATGGATAAAAAGATTGTGACCGAGCCCTGGTATCTGAGATGCCTACATATCATTGTCTATATAGGAATCATGTCACGTATAGTTGAGAAGTAGGAAGAGTAATAGAATATACCGAGGTGGAGAGTCGAGTGAAATGCCGTCGAGGTTCCGGTCCACGGTTCCTTTCATTACATCAAAAATTAAATCAAATAAGACAAAACTACTAGAAAAACTACAAAATCCTATCTACTATTGAATCTTCTTCAATCTTGTTGTGCATCTCGAATTGTTGACTTGCATTCCTAAGGGGAGCTTGTGCTACTTCTAGATTGAATTGACCCTATTCTTCAGGAGGGCTCCTGCTGTTTGGACTTGAAATGAACCTGACTGTGAACTTGAAGTAGACTTGAGCTTGAACTTGAAGTAGACTTGAGCTTGAAACCAATTTCTGAAGCAAATACCCTCGTTCTCCAGGTGGGTGCCTGCTACTGACTGGAAATCAACCTTGAAATGAATTGCCTAATTCTCTAGGTGGACGCCTACTAGTGACTTGCAATCAACTTTGAAATGAATTTCCTTATTCTCTAGGTGGGTGCCTGACATTCTAAAATGTTAATCCTCGTTATCTAGGTGGGTGCCTGCAATCACAGCGAAACTGACAAAACAAAGAAAAGTTTATGCCCCAGTTTGTACCGGAAGCATTTGTGAGTGTTAGTTGAATCCCATTATCCAGGAGGGTGCTGAAAACTTAAAACTAAATCTCATTATCCAGGAGGGGTCCTGAAAACTTAAAACTAAATCTCATTATCCAGGAGGGTCCTGAAAATTTGAAAATTAAATCACAATATCCAAGAGGGTCCTCAAAACTTAAAACTAAATCCCAGTATCCAGGAGGGTCTTAAAAACTTGAAAATAAATCTCATTATCCATGAGGATCCTGAAAACTTGAAAATTAAATCCCATTATCTAGGAGGGTTCTCAAAACTTAAAACTAAATCTCATTATCCAGGAGGGTCTGAAAACATGAAAATTAAATCCCATTATCTAGGAGGGTCGTGAAAACATAAAACTAAATCCCATTATCCATGAAGGTCCTGAAAACTTAAAACTAAATCCTATTAGCCTGGAGGGTCCTGAAAACCTAAAACTAAATCCTATTATCCAGGAGGGTCCTAAAAATATAAAACTAAATCCCATTATCCAGAAGGGTCCTGAAAACATAAAACTAAATCCTATTATCCAGGAGGGTCCTAAAAATATAAAACTAAATCCCATTATCCAGAAGGGTCCTGAAAACATAAAACTAAATCCTATTATCCAGGAGGGTCCTAAAAATATAAAACTAAATCCCATTATCCAGAAGGGTCCTGAAAACATAAAACTAAATCCTATTATCCAGGAGGGTCCTAAAAATATAAAACTAAATCCCATTATCCAGAAGGGTCCTGAAAACATAAAACTAAATCCTATTATCCAGGAGGGTCCTAAAAATATAAAACTAAATCCCATTATCCAGAAGGGTCCTGAAAACATAAAACTAAATCCTATTATCCAGGAGGGTCCTAAAAATATAAAACTAAATCCCATTATCCAGAAGGGTCCTGAAAACATAAAACTAAATCCTATTATCCAGGAGGGTCCTAAAAATATAAAACTAAATCCCATTATCCAGAAGGGTCCTGAAAACATAAAACTAAATCCTATTATCCAGGAGGGTCCTAAAAATATAAAACTAAATCCCATTATCCAGAAGGGTCCTGAAAACATAAAACTAAATCCTATTATCCAGGAGGGTCCTAAAAATATAAAACTAAATCCCATTATCCAGAAGGGTCCTGAAAACATAAAACTAAATCCTATTATCCAGGAGGGTCCTAAAAATATAAAACTAAATCCCATTATCCAGAAGGGTCCTGAAAACATAAAACTAAATCCCATTATCGAGGAGAGTCCTCAAAACTTAAAACTAAATCCCATTATCGAGGAGAGTCCTCAAAACTTAAAACTAAATCCCATTATCCATGAGGGTCCTGAAAACTTGAAAATTAAATCCTATTATCCAGGAGGGTCCTCAAAACTTAAAACTAAATCCCATTATACATGAGGGTCCTGAAAACTTAAAAATTAAATTCCATTATCCAAGAGGGTCCTTAAAACTTGAAACTAAATCTCATTATCTAGGAGAGTCCTGAAAACTTGAAAATAAATCTCATTATCTAGGAGGGTTCTGAAAACTTGAAAATTAAATCCTATTATCGAGGAGGGTCCTGAAAATCTAAAACTAAATCCCAATATCCACGAGGGTCCTGAAAACCTAAAATTAAATTCCATTATCCAGGAGGGTCCTAAAAAGTCGAAAATAAACTTACCTGAAACATGCTTTCCTCATGGAGAATCCATGCGGAACAAACAAAATTTCTTGCCCCTGTAACAAAGAAAATCTTGTTAGTTTGAAAACACAGTGGTTGGTTTGTGGCATCGTTGTTAAAGGTGCCCGCTTCTGCCACTGTCATGCTTCATTCTGATTGGCTGCTTTGGGCTAACAAGGAATTGTTTAACCTTCTGATCGAACCTCGACCACAAAAACCTCTTAATGACCCGAATCTCCTACATTCACTTGTTGCATTATGTTTCCATTCTGACAATTATCGAGCCTTTGTATTTTCTCAAAATTCAAGAAACACTTGATTACCTGAACCTTAGTTATCACCACATTGCTCCTTCTGAATCATGTCACTTGTGATGTGCTTGGCCGAACTTCGCTTTGTGCAATTAAAAAGCTGGTAGTAGGCTTTGAAATTATTTCTTGCTTATTTAACAAAGACCAACTTGCAAGGGACTCAGAAAAATAGAACCAAAAGAACAAAGCAAAGTGACTTTGAGAATTAGGAATAAAAAAGGAAAATTTCGAACAAAGATGACTATTTGAAGAAGAGTGGAAAATAGACTTATCTGAGTGAAGCAGTTGGCTCCAATGATCATGACATGCATTTCGAATTGATCAGCCTAATCCGTCCAACCAATCACACTTTTAGTTCGTGTCATGTCTTCATACTTTCAAAACTGGGCCTTCATGATCTAACTTCTCTGTAAAATCCATGATCCGCATTCGACTTGTAGTGCCCCGAAGGGTTTTCACCATCAAGCCTCTCTCATTTGTTCATCTATCAACTCACTGCCGCCTTACGATGCCCATGAGAGTTTTCACCAATAAGAATCTCTCATTTTAATTTTTCTCTCTACTCACCATCGCCTTACGGTACCCGTGAGGGTTTTCACTAATAAGACTCTCTCATTTTATCCATTTTTTCTTGTGCCCATGAAGGCATGAACGAAGTGTTATCCATGATGTAAGAAAATCATACCTCCATCTCGCTTGACTTGGCATCCTCAAAGATTGATTGGGAGATCTTTCTTTGGACCATAATGTAGGTGTTTGGACAGGGTTAGAAAAAAAGGGTGGCATGAAGGCTCAAAACAACTTAAGATAGAAAGGTTCAAAATTACAACTTTTGGAATCAGATCTTTTGCAAAACTAAAACTTTTGCCCAGTTACTTTGAATCTCGGGAATTTTGGATTTTTATTTTGATGGGATCGAACCTTAGAGTAAGGCTTCCTACGTATCCTTAAAAGGAATCAGGTCGAATATAGTTCCAACTACAATTCATTTTGTTTTGTTCCTTTATTTTCTTTTTCTTTTTATTCTTTTTTTTCTTTTTTTCTTTTCTTTTCTATTTTCCAACGCTACTTCTGATTCCAAAAGAGGGGTATGAAAGAAAATAAATAAGGCTAAAAGGGGTAACAAAGGATAAAAGTATTTGGGTAGCAGAATAAAATGCCTTTGTCATTCCAACTTTGAGCATGCCAAATACAAAAAAAATACAATTGAAGATAAGCAAATAAATTATACATAATATCTTTTGACTGCATAAGAATTGATAGCCATATCCACACTTTGCCTTCTATGTCTATTAAATACAAATCACCATTAGGTAACACGCTTGTCACAATGAATGGCCCCTGCCAGTTGGAGGCGAACTTGGATTTAGCTTCAGCTTGATGTGGACGGGTGCGCTTCAAACTAGTTGGCCCGATTCAACTTCCTGCGACGCACCTTTTTGTTGTGCGCTCTAGCCATTTTCTCCTGATAAAGTTGACCATGACATTTTGCTGCCAATCTTTTTCTCACCCACTCATCATCATCAATTTCAACTTCTATAACAATTCGGAGGGTCGGGATCTCAACCTCTATTTTCTCAAATGCTTCTTCTTCATCACATTCAACTTCTTGGATCATTATTTCAAGGTTAGACTTGCTTTTAACATATGACTGAAAATTCCTTATGCATGTCATGTTATTAGAACCAACATAAAAAGAACTGTACAAAAGAAAAATAGAATTAAACATTAGGAATAAAGGAAAACTAAAAATGCATTTCATCGAAAATAAAAAGATAGAAGGGTTTGAACATCAAAACAAGCAAATGTAAAAATATGGGTTACAACCCTGGAATAACCCAGATAACATAAAGGAAAACAAAGCGAACTACCAAAACTCCTCCCGGACGGGGAAAAGAGTAACTTCTCAAATGCTAAGCTTCATATTCGGCCCAACGGGCTGCATATCTCTGTTGCTAGAACCTTCCCTAATTTCAACCATATCAACCTCAACAAATAGACTTTGGGAGCTCTTGATCAGCTCTTCACCACCTTCAATCACTATTTAGGGACTGGTGATATTGAAAGTTTTGCAACCCCCGACTTGACAGAAGACTTAGAGACATGCCAGATAAGCTTGATAGAATTCCCAGACTCCCCATCCTTACTAACTATTCAATCATGTGGGTCTCTGCATGGGTTGGCAAAGAATTTTGGTTGATGTTTGGCGCATCTGGCTCTGTACTACAATTTGATTTGTATCAATAAGCTCTTGGATTGCTCTTTTCAAATGCCAACACTTCTCTATGTTGTGCCCCGGGGCATCAGAACAATATGTGCACCTCAGAGAATAATCAAGGTTCTTTGGGGGTGAATGTGGTATCTTTGCCTCAATCGGCCTCAACACGTCTAATTGCCTCAACCTTTGATACAAACTGGAATAGGACTCTCCCAAGGGGGTGAAAGTCTCTTTCCGCTGCTGCCTTTCTCTTTTATACTCAGGCTCAGGTTGAAAGTTCGGACCAATAGGGTTTCAGTAGGGTTGTGGGTGTGGATAAGAGTTTTATGGGGCTGGTGCACGCCATTGCAGGTAAAGAGGGGGTTGAGCATATGGTTGTGCGTGGTGAACATGGTATTGGGGTGGTCTAACTGAGTGTTGGGGGTCTTGTGGTGGGAAATAATATTGAGATGGATTATATGGAGCTTGGGTGTAGGCTCGAGGTTGGGGCCGAGGCTGAGTGTACTGGTGAGGTAGACCCCTTGGGCCACGCTATGGTCCAGAGACAACCATAGCAACATCATCCTTCTTCTTCTTGCCTAACAAACTTCCTGTGTCGTTTTGGATTGCGTGCGTGGTTGCTTTTATAGCGGAGTAGCTCATGATCTTGCTTGACTTGAGTCCCTCTTACACTATTTCTCCCATTTTTACCACATCGTTAGAAGACTTATCTATGGTTGAGATCAAGTGGCCAAAGTAAGTAGGCTCTAGGGCTTGAAGAAAGTTCTCGACCATCTCGTCTTCTTCCATCGAAGGATTGACCAGGGCAGCTTTTTCTCTCCATCTGAACCTGTATTCTCTAAAGTTTTTATTTGGCTTCTTTTTTATCTTGGTCAGGGATAGGTGATCCGGGACAATGTCTATATTATACTGAAAGTGCCGGAAAAAGGCCCGAGCTATATCGTCCCATGTATACCACCTGCTAGCATCTTGGCGGGTGTACCATTCCAGGACTGCTCCACTCAAACTCTGACTGAAATAGGCCATCAACAGCTTGTCCTTCCCACCAGTGCCTCTCATCTTACTACAATAACCTCTCAAATGGGCCACAAGGTCTCCATGTCTGTCATACAGATCAAACTTTGGCATCTTGAACCCGGCGGGCAGTTGGACAACAGGGAACAAGAACAAGTCATTGTAAGACACACTTACTTGGCTTCATATCCCTTGCATGTTCCTTAAAGATTGCTATAAACTCTTCACCTTCTTGAATATCTCATCTTGCTCCACATTCTTAGCGGGCTTCTCGGTTTCAACGGGAGGCTCAAAGTGAGGGGTATAACAATAGGGATCCGGGACCTTGAAAGTTGGTTCTAGAGCATAGTATTAGGCATCAGGAACTTTGAACGCGAGTTCACTAGATGATCGATAGATGGTAGCTTATGGAGGGGCTACAAATATAGGAGTAGGTGTTGGGGCAGGATATGGGTTTGTTTTGGCCGGTGGAGCATGAAAAGGTTAGGAAAAGGTTCGATGGTAGTTGTGGTAAGGGGTAAATCCTGGTGCATGTTGAGGGAAAAGATCAACGGTAGTGGGAACCTAGGATTGTGATAGTGATGGGACAGTGGCATGGTTTTCTGTGTAGTTAGTGGGGAATGAGGGTGGAGGATGCCCCATGATCTAAGCCTGATACATCTCTGTCATCTATTGTTTCAACCTTTGGACCTCCTCTATCAACTCAGGCTTCGATTCCACAATCTCGCTCGATAGGTCAACAACACATGTGTCCAATTCTTTGTTAGCCATGACTGCCTTGCGCTTTGACCTAGTGTTATATGGATGACTCGCCATCAGTGCCACAAACTAACCACCTTCCTGTTTTATAATAATAAAGATAACGAAAAGGAGCAAACCAAAACCAACATGTTAGAGTTAGGGCATTTATCAGATAATAATATCACATTATGTGCAATGCACCTAGTAAAAATTAACGGTTCTAGAATGACTTTGAGGGTCGCAAAGCCATATATCATCATCCCGATTTGCTCATTTCGACCTCTTTTTTCTTTCTTTTCTAGCACTTCTTGGCTTACATCATTTTCTTTCCTCTCTTTTTCTTTATGCTTACCATTCTTTTCTTTCCTCTCCTTTCTCACATCCCACAACTTCATCCTTTTTTTTTTCTTTTAATTTTAAAAATGATTCGATCGAACCCGATGTAAGTTTCCTACATATCATATTCCACATGAATCAGACCAAGCGTAGTTCTGAAAAAGTGATGGACAAAATAAACTAAAAAGCAAATTTTTTTTTGGATTTTTCATTTGTAACTTTTTTTTGGTTTTCAAATACAAATGGGAAGTACGATGACAAAAAACTCGACAGACTCAACTAGACTATGATAGACTCTCACACCACTTAAAAGACTCAATACTACTGGACAAGGCAAGAAAGTAAAATAAAACATGAAAATAGACTCAAAAATATAAAGAGCCTCCTCAAACAACTCCTGAAGGCAACAGTCCTAGCTGGGATGGCCCTAGGACGTCTGTCATGCTCAAGCTATGGTGAGTGGATCCAAACCTGAATAAGAAGGATAAGAACAAATAGAGTTAGTGACTCAAGACACTACGTGAGCCATAACACCTCATATTGGATACATGCAAGACACGATTGAGGCTATTTTTTGCAAACTGGCCTACATGGCCAAAAGGTGGCTAGAAATGCAAACTCAATAAGGGTTACCTCTAAGACATGGAACACCTCACGAAGGCCTATATGGCCTTAAACTTCAAGGAATCATAATCCCCAGAATTACTTTGCAAAAATGACCCTTTTGCAGAAATGACCTATGTGGCCAGAAATGGCTGAGCATGTAAATTCAACAAGAATGGACCTTAACCTAAGAGGACACCTTGTTGTGGACTTTGCACTCTAAGACATGAGTTAATAAGTCACTTTTGTAAAAATATCCCTATTTTGCAAAGACGGACGATGTGGCCAAATGTGGCTAAACATGTAAGATTTGGCTACCACCCCCGAAGCCAAGAACTTGAGACTCACTAGGAAAACCGGACCCTATGTGGGTTGCCTACGTATTTCGCCCTGAAAGACGAGAATCAGGTATGCGTAGTTCGAGAGGATTGGATATGGGAGAAAGCTTTGAAAAAAAATAACTAAATTGAAAAAACTATTTTTGCCTTTTTTTGAAAATGATAAGAAAGTGTAAAATCTTTTTTTTTTGTTTTTTGTTGTTGTTTTTCCTTTTTAGAAAACGGAGCAAGAAAACTAAAAGTGATAAAACCCTCAATATTCTCTCTTACTTCATTTTTCAACCTTCTTTCCCAAATATCAGTCCGCCAAATTACTTTTCTACCCTCAAAGATGCAACATTTAGCATATAGGATGACTCACGATTATGCAAATGATGATAGTTATAAAGAAGTAACACATAAAGGAAAAACTGTACACATAAACATCTAGCAAATAATAACAAAGTATAAAAACATAATAATAAAAAAAACAAAACACAAAGAAATGCCTCAATTGAGTATCCTAAAAAGCCAACAAGATCATAGTATTAGCTCGAACCTGCAACTCCCCAGCAGAGTCGCTAAAGTTGTCACACCCCTTTTTACCCTTAACCCTCTTTAAAGGAAAAGATAGTAGTTTTTGAAGCTCAAAAGGGTTTTCAAATTGAAAGTGACAAAAGATTGTGTTTCAAAGGATTTTCAGAGTCGCCTTTGTATATTTTGTATGTTTTTTTTTTGTATTTTCGGATTTGAAGTAAGAGCTGAAAGAACTAATTAATTTTTGAAAGAACTAGCACGGAAAATCGTACGAGGGAAGATCCAAACCCCAAAACAAGAACCCTAGTTATTTTTCCTAATTTTTTCTCCGAATATTCTGTCAAAAAATTCCCCTGTAAAACTGAGATTCACCTCTTAAATACTTGAGCCTAGAACCTTCTATTCTTCTTCCCCAATAAATTCGAAAATCCCCCCAAAAGGAGAAAAATCTCTGTGAAATCAACTAACTTAGGACAAATGGACGAAGAGGATTAAATGCTTATTAATCCCTTGGCTCCCATCCATCCTTAATTTGTTATAGAGAGATATATCACGTGAGATCGAGTGAGAAGAAAGAATGGGGAATATTCGGGTTTGTTATGTGTCACATCACGTGGAGGGAAGAGAGAGGAGTGATGGGGGACCAAAACACGTGGTGATTTTCCGGCGAATAGCGCGGCGGGCAGAGGCGTTTGGGTGGGTTGCAGCTCTTAAGGGTCTCTTTAGAGTTTTGAGAATGAAAAAAAATGATATTTTATGTGAGGTAAAGGGAAAGTTTGGGATGTTGGATTAAATCAAATCAATGGCTAAGATTAGAACAAAAGTGGGATGGGTCAACTGCGTTAAAAACGGGTTTGGGCTAAGAGAGAGTGGGAAGAATAAGCCTTTGTCTTGATGGGCTATTAATAATCCAAAAATGAGCTCCGAATTGGCCCAATTTCGGATTATTCAACTCTTAGAAAACTGAAAATTCATTAAATAAAAATCCAAACCTTCTCCTAAAAATAATTTAAAGTACTTACAAAAATATAAGATCACTCTTAGTTAATTAGAAAAGACTACTAAAATAAAATTAAATATTAAAAGTGAAACTATTTTTGTGTTTTTAATTTTATGTTTAAAAATTAAAATAAAAGACTAAAATTGTATAATAACTCAAGCAAATATTTTAAAAATATTAAAATACTAAAACTAACTTTAAAAATTGTGTCTTTTAATAATAATATATAGATATAGATTAGTGTGGATAAGTTAAAGTCATTCAGGTAATTACAAATGAGCTCTAATATCTCACCCCTTCTTCTTTCTTCCCAAATCAAAAGATCCAGAACCAAACAGAGGCAAAAGAGCCCAATCGCAGAGGAGGCCATTTCAAGGTAGTCCCATATATAGAAACCCATTTTCTTTGCTTGCCTATTAGTGTATGTATGCTCTCTTTGATAATACGTTTCTTGAATTTGCTAGAGCTTTCCATTGCCCTTCTCTTCCCTCTTTTGCACCCATAATAGTTTTTTTTAGCGTGTTATTGGCATTTCATGGAAAAGAAAGGTACCCATTTGGGCAGTATTCATGATCAAGATTCTTAGAATTTACGAAGAAAATGATTTTATAGCATGAACATTGTGTTTTTAATAGGAGAAAGTTAGGCCTATTATGAATCTTAATGATACTGTTTACACCAACTCTAATATTTTATACATGTGCATGTGTTTGAATATATCAGTCGAAAAGAAAAGGTAGAAAACACCCGTGCCAGATAAACCCTAATTTGTTTTCAGAGACAAATTGTTGAGTAGAACAAAACAAATTGGGATTGAGGTGTAGTAGTAGTAGTTGTAGTTGTATAGAGTGTATATAAAATAGTTTCTCTTAAAAGACAAATCGTTTAGTACTCGAATGACACGGGTCCAAGTGGAGTGATATTTAGGATTCATATATTCAACTCCAACTGGTAAAGTTTGAAGGGGAGCCTTAGCGTAACTGGTAAAGTTGCTGTCATGTGACCAGGAAGTCACAGGTTCAAGCCGTAGAAACAGCTTCTTGCAGAAATGCTGGGTAAGGCTGCGTACAATATACCCTTGTGGTCCGGCCCTTCCTCGGACCCCGCGCATAGCGGGAGCTTAGTGCACTGGGCCGCCCTTTATAGCCAAGTCCAACTAGCTTGGGATTGATGTATAACATATTTGTGTATATGTCTTCATTGTTTTGAGAGAGAAATGATGGCTCAATCAGCATATATGTACATGTACACATGTTCCTTGTTTTGTGAGAGAAATGAATGCTTAATTGTCATTGTGATTGTCTTTGTGGTTCATCTGTGCTTGTAAGTCAGTAAATGCTTCGCTTTTACAACTTGGTTACTTTGAGATTGAAAACTTTGTTGTGCTTTTTCCAATTTTGTTCATTTTATCTTTTGTTTTGTATTATTCTTTTTTTTAATTGTTGGTGGTAATCCATAAAATTTTGTCTTAAAACACTATTCCAAGTTAATACTATAGTGGATAGCCGTTTTTTGCTAGTTGGGTACAGGGAAAAGAGTTTACAGAAAGAAATGGAAATATTCGAAGTATTTACTTGATTTGATATGGTCTTTGGCTATCTGGTGTCAAGGAAGAAATAGGATTTCATTAGTAGCTCAATGATAGCTCAATGTGCGCATTACAATCGACGTGGTGTTCAATTAGCTCATCAAGTATATATACACGTACACACACACACACACATATATATATATATATATGTGTGTGTGTGTGTGTATATATATGTGTGTGTGTGTGTGTGTGTATTTATTGGCTGTGCCATTTAATTTCTGTTAGGAAGAAGAAATGAGACAAAACAAAGATGTATTTGCAGTTATTTATTTGTTTATTTAAATTTTATGCTTTATTAAGATATAGTCTGCTTCTTGAGTACTGTGAGCTGGATGTAAGTTGTCGAGGATCTAGAATACAAACTCCAATATGTTTGGGAAAATTTGCATATTCTTCAATTTACTCTTTGGTATGTAGTTCACATGGCAGATCATGAGTCAATATTTTGACAGACAATGTTTTTTGGCTGCTTACTATCCAAGAGAAAAAGTTATGAATCACATGTGCAATATCTATCTGTATGAACAGATGAGCTCTGGTTAAATGTTTAGTAACATTATGTCTTATGCTACAGATGTCTCTGCACCTTGGTAACCTATCATCTCGCATTCGTAGAGATGAACTTGAGCGTGCTTTCCGGAGATTCGGACGGTGTAATGTTCGTGTGAAAGACAAATTTGGATTTGTAGTTTATGACTATCCTAGAAATGCTGAGAAAGCTCTAAAAACACTTCGAGGAAAGTTCATATGTGGAGAGCCAATAAATCTTTCATGGTCTAATAAGCAGCCTCGGTTCTTGCAGAAATATACACGAGATGTTAAATCTTTTGAAGCAGTAGGAAGGACGCACTCTGCTAGGGAAGATTATGTTGACCATGTTAATCGTGGGGTTGGTTCAAATGGGGAACAAGGTTATAAAGAAAGTTTTAGGCAAGGGAATGGTGGCGAAAGGCTTCCTGCTGAAATTACGGATGAGGCATGCCATGAGAATAAAAAAGATTACAAGGAACATCATCCCTTTGTGGATGATTTTCCGGATCAAGGTGGAGGTGTTGAGGGAAACCTCTCAAAAAATGATAACCAAATGAATGACAATGTCCTTGAGGATGGATTGGAGTTTGATAGATATGAACCTAATGAGGCTGATGAGCGGAAGGAGCAAAATGTTTTGACACATGGGGATGGTTCACTCTCTTTGAGGAAGCCTGAAGAGAAAGCAGGAGTAGAGCAAATTGATCCGAAGACTCAAAATGTTTGCTACAACTGTGGTGAAGCAGGTCACAAAATGCAGAAGTGTCCCCAGGGGATCAAGAGGCTTGTATCCAGGACTTCAAGAAGACTTCGAGCTGGTCGTGACACAATATCATTGAGGATGACCAAAGGTACCAGGGAGGCTATTGAATCCAGAAATGGCCATAGATTGAGGAGTGAACCTTCTCCTTCAGCAAGGACGACTCACCGAGGTGGAAGAAACAACCACAGAGAAAACAAGCGATGTTGGAAGGAACAGGGGAGTATTGAGAAGTTTCTTCCAAAAAAAGCCAGGGTGTCAATATCACCTTCAAATCATTCGAATCATACTTCATCTCAGTCACGGTCCTCTTCTAGGTCAATGAGGTCTTTGTCTCAGTCTCCCTCACCATCTAGGTCAAAATTAGTATCCTCCATTAAAGATTCTCCATTTTCCAGTTCACAGTCTGGTTCATTAACCCTTCATACCAGAGGTAAAAGTTACAAGTCTAATATGAAGTCGAGGTCAAGCTCTCCTACATCATCTCTGTCTCCGGAAAAGGTGCAGAAAGATCAGAAGGCCACTTTCGTGGATGCTGGTGACTCTCAGTCTAATGGAGTTTTATTTGAAGGGGAACCACTGGAAAATAGTGCTGCTAGAATGGATGATTCTAAGCTTGAAACCATCATTGTTCAAGTGGAAAATCAAGGTGACGCTGCAGTTACTGAACTGGAAGAGGATGTTGAGCATGATTGTTGTCAGAGGAGGGATGCAATAGATATAGGCAAAGATTCTTGTCAAAGGAAAAATTCAAATACCACAGGATCTGACATGTGTGATCTTACAACATGGAGTGCATCTCCAAAGAGTTTGGCAGAGACAAGGGAGCTTCAAAATAATGATGTGGTGGAAGAGCAGACATGGGCACAAAATCCAAATTCTGGTTCACCAGTTGCTGAGAGGCTTCATGCCGCTACTTTGACAAGTCTATCCTCGGAGGAAGTATACCGGGTTCTCAAACACTATGCGCTAGAGAACCAAGAGAAGAGAGAAAATGAGTTACCTTTGGAAACTTATTTTGGTTGTTCTCGCTTGTGGCCTTGGGAAATCATTTACTATAGGAGACTTAAGAAGGGCCTCATTTCAACTGAGAACTATTCTAGGAGGTTGGCGCAGAATAAAGAGTTTGGTATAGTGGACAAATTTGTAAGAAGCAGTAGTGGTTGGGCAGAATTGAAAAAAGAAAATAGTTAATCGCTTCCTTTGACCGATCGATGCATCATAGTTCATGCTTTTCCTTGTGATGCTATGCAGAAATTGGTTAGAAGGCTTTTACTGACCCTTCAGCAGGTACCTTTTATTACTGTTATAATTGTTTTAACCTAATATAATATAGTAGAAATTAGGTCTGTTTTTGTCCCTCCTTCACTGCATCTAACTCTGATAGAGAAGGCATGAGAACTGGTGTTTATTTTTTCTGATAAGCCTGAGGACAATTGTTAGTTTCTGAAGTAATAGTTTGTTGTTCCAAAAAGTGACAAAGTTAGCTCTGACACCCTTTCTTTCGTGGCTTTTGAAAGCAAAACTTAGAGCTGGAACTATTAGGGATTGTTGTTTTCTTTTTCCCGGGAAACTTACTGTACCACATTCCGATTCTTTTTTCAAGCAGACCTGTCGCACCCAATTTCATAACTTATGATAATGCTTCTTTTGTACTAATGGTAACTTTTAGACAAGAGTGGGTTGCTCTAGTGGTGAGCACCCTCCACTTCCAACCAAGAGGTTGTGAGTTCGAGTCACCCCAAGAGCAAGGTGGGGAGTTCTCTTGGAGGGAGGGAGCTGAGGATCTATCGGAAACAGCCTCTTTACCCCAGGGTAGGGGTAAGGTCTGCGTACACACTACCCTCCCCAGACCCCACTTGTGGGATTATACTGGATTGTTGTTGTTGTATTAATGGTAACTTTTGTTATGGATTTTTTGTTTCCAATGGAGTAATAGATTGTTATAGATTACTGTATAACTCAAATTTCCTGCATTTGAATCAAGAAAATAGGTTCTGTAAAGAACACAATCACAAGCAAATAATTCCCCTATTTGAAATGCAAAACACGCACGGGCTTTTAGGACAATAGTAGAGCACTTATATTAGATCTGAGTTGCAAGGACCAAAGATGAGGGTGAGGAAAAAGGACAAATGAGAAAGAGAGAGCTTTGGCATCAGACAAATGCTGTCCTTTCAACATGAGTCCAAATAAAGTGAGATTAGTATTTCCAGGCACTAGACTTTGTTTTTTTCTTTGAATGAAGATGGTGTTCAGGCTTGCTTGCGCGCACCTCCATTATTCTATGGATACGTACTACCTTCCAGCAACACAAGTATCAGGTAACTCTGCCCACCAAGGCTTAGGCAGATGAGAAGAAATCACTTAGTGTGCTTTTGCCTCCGCTGAAATTTGAACCTAAGAGCTCATAGTTCTTATCCACTTCATTGACCACTAGACCACACCCTTCGGCTAATAATCTCTCAAGAATATGTAGCCATGAACAGTGTTGTCAAAGGCTCATTTAAGACGCGATTAAGCCCTGAAGCCCAAAAAAGCTCAGGGAGTGTGCTTTGCGTCACTTAAGCTGCTTAGTGTAGGCAAGGAACTAAAGCATGCGCCTTATTTCCCATGCAGGCTATCTTGAGTCGAACGGTACTAAATAATAAATATAATCAACAAAGAGATATTTTAATTGTTAAATAAAAACATTATCAATAAATTTGTTACTTTTATCTTGCATTATAAATATATTTTTATTTTGTTTCTTCATTACGTCTTTTTTAATTAAAGCCCATACTTTAACTACCCTTTTAAAGCCTCAGTAGACTTGGAGCGTTTCTTAAAGCTTTTTGGCTTGAACAATGCTGGCCATGAGTTATCTGGAATAGAGACAAATAAGTTGACAACAACTTCAATGTTTTCTCTTTCCTCCATATTCAATTACCTGCTTTATTTGTCTCAATCCTAGAACTTTTTCCTTGATTTTATATTTCTCAGAGAAATCTCAGAACTAACATTTATATGTTTAAGGAATTACATAAAAGTTTATTGCCCCTGCGTAATGGTGACACACCAATTGAGAAATGTTCAAGGAATTAGAATTTGTGAGTCCTTGAAGTGCTTCAATGATAAGTTCTCTTAAGCTTGAAATTAGGTAGTCAATAGTGCTCTTTTGACCTAGGTGGATGAAATTAGATAGGAAATAACTCCTCAAAACTCCAGTTTTGATGAGATGTCCTTCAGCTTCTTGTGCCTGGTGAGCGGTTCTAGGTTTAAGCTTCGTGGTACAAACTTTGATTCTCTTCTATGACCTTTTATTAGATAAATAAATTTCTCAAATTATTATATTCATTTAAGCCCTTACGGCTTACTTCAAGTGGCAAAAGTTGAGGGACTCGTGACTTGTCACAGGTTCGAGCCCTGGGTCGTGCAAACTAAGCTTTGTATTTAAGTGGAGAAGGACTGAGAGATGAGCCCATTATTCCCGAGTTTCGGAGGCTATGTAAGTTGGGAACTTTATGTAAGCTGGACCTTGAGAAAACTTATGATTATGTGAATTGCGATTTTATGGATTTCATTATGTTGAAAATGGGCATTGGGGATAAATGGAGGAGATGGATCAAGTTTTGTATTTCTACTGCCAGATTCTGTATTTTGGTGAATGGGAGTCCATGTGGTTTTCCGGGAGTTCGAGGGGTTTGAGATAGTGAATTCACTATCCCATGTGTTGTTCATTTTGGTGATGGAAACATCGAGCAAAATGATGGATAAGTCGGTCATTGAAGGACTATTGAACGATTTGATGCTTCGTTTAGAAGGCATAGTAATGTGATAATTACATATCTCTTATTTGCCGATGCCATTTTTTTTGTGATGCAGAGGTGTCCTAATTAGCTCACTTGAGACAAATGCTTATATGGTTCCAGGTTATGTTAGGGCTTAATCAATCTCAGAAAATGTGAGATCACATCGGTTGGAGAAGTGGAGAATATTGAAGAGATTGCGCAAATGTTGAATTGTAAGGTGGGTACTTTACCTACTACCTACCTGGGGCTACCGTTGGGTGCTTTGAGCAAAGATCTTGTAGTGTGAAATCCGGTGATAGAGAGTAAGAAGCGGCTTATTGGATCGGAAAGAGGTATTTGTCGAAAGGAGGGATGGAAGTATGGATAAAAAACACTCTTTCTAGCATACCTACATATTTTATGTCACTATTGCAGGCTCCTGGTAAAGTAAATAAAAGGTTGGAAAGACTTCAGCAAAACTTTTTATGGAACACAACGGGAGGAACAAGAAAGTATCATTTAGTAAACTGGAGAGTTTTGACTTCTCCAAAGGAATGGGGAGGACTTCGAGTAAAAGATCTCAAGGTCTTCAACAAAACTTTGCTAGGGAAATGGATATAGAATTTTTATGGATATAGGTTGGAAAGACTTCAGCAAAACTTTTTATGGAACACAA
Organism: Nicotiana otophora; assembly: GCA_000715115.1. Lineage (NCBI taxonomy): Eukaryota > Viridiplantae > Streptophyta > Magnoliopsida > Solanales > Solanaceae > Nicotiana > Nicotiana otophora. The sequence goes on from AWOL01S0004442.1 coordinate 25,459, forward strand.
CGGGAGGAACAAGAAAGTATCATTTAGTAAATTGGAGAGTTTTGACTTCTCCAAAGGAATGGGGAGGACTTCGAGTAAAAGATCTCAAGGTCTTCAACAAAACTTTGCTAGGGAAATGGATATAGAATTTGGGGTGGAGGAGAATGCATCTGGAGGGGGGTGGTAACGAAAAAATATGATATCACAGAAGGGGGATGGAGGACTAGAAACATCACAGTATCGTATGGATGTGGTTTATGGAGGAGTATCATGAAAGAGTGAGAAGACTTTAGTGGACATGTTTTTCCATGTTGGGGATGAAAGCAAGATTAGTTTTTGGGTGCATAAATGGTGCGGGGAGAACGAGTTGAGGGAAGCCTTCCCCAACATATACAGAGTATTATGCCAAAGAGAGATCACAATCCATCGAATTTGAAGGTATCACGAGGGGGTTGTTTTTTGATATTTGAGCTTCATGAGGAACCTACATGATTGGGAGTAAGAATTTCACAACTATGTTGAGGTATTGTACGGGTTGATACACTGAACATTATATTGATGTATGAAAATGGCGAGAAAATAGAGATGGATTATTCACTCTTAAATCTTATTATAAGAGGCTATTAGGGTGAGAGGAACATATTCCCCCTGATGCTCTATTTGGATTTCTAGAGAGCCGAGAAAGGCATGTTTCTTTGCATTGTTGGCAGCAAAGGGAGTGATTTTGACAGCGAAAAATCTGAGAAAGGAGGATCACCTGCGTCAGTTGGTGTTTCATGTGCAAAAGCTTGGGCGAAGATGTAAATTATCTCCTATTGCGTTGTAAAATGGCTAATCATTTGTGAAAGGTGGTCCTTAGTTTGTTTAGGGTGCAATGGGTGATGCCGGGCATAGTGAAAAAAGCGTTACATAGTTGGGCTCATAGCAGGGGGAAGAGAAGTCCAAGAGCTTGGTGTGTTACCCCCTTAGCACTCATGTGAGTTATTTGGAAAGAAAGAAATAGGAGGGCATTTTTATATATATTTTTCCATCTCAATTTTTTTTCCCTCCCAGGGCATTTTTATATATATTTTTCCATCTCAATTTTTTTTCCCTCCCAGAAATAGGAGGGCATTTGAAGGGTGGAACAAGATTTTGTAAAATTGCAAAGTCGTTTGTTTCTAGTTTCTTTTTGGTGTACTCATAAGACCCCTATATGTGTAGAGGATAGGATTGGGCCTCTTTTGTGGAGAATCATATTTTGGTGTACGCTCTTTTTTTTTGGGGATGTATGACTTGTATATGGAATTTTCCCTAATCCTTAATAAAATTAGTTATCTTATCAAAACAATGACAAACAAGATACCACTTTCTCGAAGTTTAGATAAAACGGGATGTAATCAAATGAGTTGGTCAGATGACAAGCTATGGGTGGTCTCGAAAAGTTAATATAATAAAATCCATGTAACTCATGTTCAATATGAATTCTCCTTCTCATATTGTGGTCCTTCATGAAAGTACAAGTATTAATAAGGGTAGTCCTTCATGCAAGCACATGTATTGAAAAAGGTTATTGAGCAATTAAGTCATTAAGAAACTAATGAATACGAAATTAAAAGTACAGCCAAGAATATAATTCAAAGAGGGTGTATAGGTAACTCGACATATTTCAGTAGGCGTTTGGGATCCATATTACCTATTTGGCGGTAGGAAGGGTTTGAGAAACATTTTAATGGACAAGAGAAACATATTATTAAAATATGATCTAAAGCTCATTTATCAATGATACAAGGTCTAAAATAAAGTATCTAGATTCATAGGTGTTGAGTTGTCCCACATCGGTGGGATTTGTGGTCCATGATCTCCTTATATGGTCTTGGGCAATCCTCACCTCATAAGCTAGCTTTTGGGGTTGAGTTAGGCCCAACGTCCATTTATCATGGTATCAGAGCCAGGCCCATCCCGTTTATTGTTACCGATGTTGGGCTCCATTTTATGTTGTCCACTCTCCAGTTTGCAGGCCTGGGCGTGGGGGGCGTAGGTACCTTATGTCAGCTGACGTCACATTTTTTGAGTCTAAACCTTTCTTTACC